>JAYMTF010006281.1:0-10447 GCA_036897485.1 Pelargonium nanum
TAATATTATTTTTTATTATAAAAATAGATAAAATAATACTTTTTCCATCCCAAAATGTGCGTCCTTACTTGTATTTTGAGAAAAAAAAATAAGAATAACATAGCGTGGTATAATTAACATTGTATCCTCATGATGATCTTGTGTTAAGAAATATTAACTAAGATACTATCGACAACTCATATACAACTAACTCATTAAAAATAAAGAAAGACACTCATTTTAGGACAAAAATTCAAGAGAAACACGACACTCATCTTGAAATGAATGGAGTAATATCTTTTGAGTGAAATGAATGTCAATGCACTAATGTAACCTTACATAAGTGCATCCTTATAATCTACATAGTTTAGATCAATAATGACTTGGTATAATCTATATTTTTACTCTCTAAATTTATACCTAATGTACATAAAATTAGAATGAAAAAAACTCAGTACTAAACAAATTTACATGTAAAAGACCTAATTTGTTACTTTTACTTTCATTTACGAACCAAATTTGGTCATTTAGTCTAAGAACTTTCAAATATGGACTCAAAATAATACTTGCAGTTAAATTCCATTAGCTTCTCAAAAAATGGTCTGATATGGAATTAAAATATATTAAAAAATTATTTGTATTCATCTATTCTGCTAGCGTTGCAGTCCGACTATATTAAACGACTCACGTGGCCGACACCATCATCAATTTTTTTAAACCACTAGACAGTGAATATATACAGTTTCATACAGATAGTCTCCCACAATAACTGATATACAATGCCTTTATGTGAGAAATGTACAAGCTGTTGAAACAACAGGAATAGCATCCAAGATAAAACTAACCTCGTCATGGCAAAACGTACCATGTCAGTGTCTTGGATGGTAAAGTTTAGGGATGACCAGAAAATGCTCAAGATTTCAAGCCGCGAACGAAGGCTTCTCTGCACGTGCAAAGACGGGTTCCACTTGGACACTTGCAACGTTTTTGAAGTAGAGCTGTCCTAGGGAGGAATTTAGCTCATGCTGCTTGTATCGGTTTGAGACCCCTTTTGCTTTTCTTTCTTCGTTTCAAATTCAAGGTCGATGAGGAAGTAGCATATACTTTGCTCTCTGATATAGCGAACATGACCATTCATCTTACTGAGAACTTTCCTTGAATGGTTTAGCCCAAGGCCTTCTTGTGTTGTCCATCGATTTCCTCCCTCAAACATATCTTGAATAAGAGCAGCAGGAAGGCCTTGACCTGGATGCGTCATTCTAAACGTGCAAGGAAAGAAAAAAAGTTAATACGCAAATTCATTTCCATAATATTGGGATGTAATGTTAAACAGGCATAATAGAAACCCGAGCACTATGAATATGCATATGATGGATCTTGGTGCAACAATAAGGTTGTTGTCTTGTGACCTTGAGATCACAAGTCTGAGTCAGAGAAACGGGCTATGCAAAAGCATAGGAACAGCTACATATAACCCTCTCTAGAGTCTAGACCCCAAAAATGGTGAACTACGTTAAATTTCAATATTTAATTTTATACTACATGCAAAGGCTTAGACTCCCCTTACTAGAAGATCAATCTTATTGGTTGGGTTTGATGGGCGCCTTTATACGTAGCTTATTCACTTTATGTTTTTTCATTGTGGACCTTTTCATCACTCCTCACGTAATAGGATCACATTTTTCTTTTTATCGTGGGCTTGACATGTTCACTATCAGAGATCTTTTAAATCAAAACTCCCTCTCACATGTAGATGTTCTCCTTTTACACGTCGGTCATTGCAGGTATGACCTGCAAGTGGGCCGCAGAGACCAGCCATATAGGGAACTGATATAGCTAGATTAGGTTTCATCACGATGTTGAATGGAATCTAACTGTTTTTTTCTTCTAATATTGATCCAACTTATAGAGGTACTCGAGGCTGCGAGGACACATCAGATATCGTATATGTAATAATCATAGGTTTCAATATTAACTCGAAGCAGCATCATTGAAGATCAATGGTTCACTCAGAAAAGTAATTACATTGCGATAGTCCAAGGCATTATGGTAAAATTATCATGGATTAGTAGCAACAAATAATCTGAACATGAAATTAATCATCATTATGATACCTGAATTGTAACCGGATAAATTCGTTGCCATCTTGTATTAGCTTCAAACCAGGAGAAATCTTAATTTCAACCCAGCCGTTTGAAGGAGGTGCATGATGTACCACGTTACTCAAGAAGTCTGACAATACTAGTTGAAGCCTGATTTGATCACCATGTACAGATAATGTTTTGATCCCGTCTGGAATTTTATGAAAAAGTTGTATATTTTTTTCTTTTAGCAAGATCATGACTTGACTAACAATCGCATCCAAAACATTTCCCAAGCGAAAGTCTTCCAAGTTCAGCTTGATGCTGCAGATAGATCCAGGACAGTGTTAGATAAAAATAAAAATAATGCTATTTAGTTTCATCTAAAGCAATCATATGGATTATCACCATTAGGGGACCTCTAGGAATGCTTACCTTTATAGAACATAAAATTTCATAATGAGATACATATAAAATGCAAGTATTAAACACCGTGAAAAGCAATGAATATATATTGCCAAAACGGAAGACACCCAATGAATCAATGATGGAGCAAAATTTGGACTTCATGGAAAATCTCTTGACCAGATCGGATTTCAACTCTGATTCAAATTTAGACATGATTGCATTCGGGGGAAACTAGGTCGAGGAGAAGAGCTAACCTGAACGACAAAGTTCTCAACAAACGTAACTATAGAATTCCTAAGACATCAACCAATCAAACAAAACAATTCAGTAATCAGACAAGTCGCACAAATAAAACAATGGAGAGAATGAGATGGAGGCAAATTTTCATTTCATATTTCAAATACCCAACTAGCTCCTGAAGGGGTTTCATGCGGCCTCTGAATTGGACTGTTCAATAAAAATTTCATCTCCTATATCTATCCCTCCAATGATAGAAAAGAGAAAATTTTCATTGTCAAAGAAACTAGGGTTCAGAAGAGAGTTAATCTGACACGAATGCACAGGCAAATATATACTGAAAGCAAAAGGCAGATAATATAATTTCATAGTTAAAATATCTATCTTTATAAATCAAGTGGGTTAATCCGTGAACTTGAAAGCTGTCTAGCTGAATTTTAACGTGGCACCTCCTCCCACTGAAAAAGAAGAGGAAAGGCATACACAAGAAACTATGCTTGAAGAAAAGGCTATAATCCCAACAGCATTTTTTTTCTCTCCATTAAGCAACTATGGTGGATAAAAGAGCTAATATGGATCACAATGTGCACTTGCAAAGGTGATTAAAGTTTAAACAATACCAGAGTCCAGAGAAATCAACTAATGTTGAAAAAATGCAGGCTATCTCCAGTAATTCTAACGGTTTGGTAACAGAATAGTGACAGAATAGTGGAGGAAAACAAAGAGGCAAATATTCATTTCATGGCTCAAATAATTATTGGAGTTCCTGAAGTTGTGTATGTATACATGCACACGGAAGTGTTTTACAATTGTTAGCAACATTGATAAAGTCTCATTATTCATTTGAATGGTTCAAAGAAATTTATTTAATTAATTGTTAGTTATAGTTACCACAACCTTTAGAGGGATTATAAAATCAAGGAATGATTATTCACTAAATCTACTAGTGACGGTACTGTGGTTTGTCTACATCAGAGATTAGTCTATGGTTTATAAATGATGTATTTAATTAGTGAGTAAGAGATATATCACAAAACTTGACTAAAAGTGAATTTATGAAAATCATAAACCTGCAAAGAAAGACTCACCTTTCAGGACTTCCAAACTCCATATCATCAATCATTGTCAAAATCTGTCTTTCACAGGCACTACTGGTTTCAAGGAATTGCTTTTGATCATTTGAGATACCCGTAGTTTCCAACAGTTTGTGTGTAAACTGAATTCCATTTAAGGGGTTCTTCAACTCTTGTCGTACGTAAGCTAGCTCCTTCTGTTTTGAGACCTCCTTGGCTTCTTGCATGTGTCCCTCCTGCAGGTCAGTCACAACTTGCAAGAAGCAGAAACAACCAATTATGTTCCCATTTGAATTGGTTCTCTTGTTTGCTGATAAGAGTACTTCAACAAATCTTCCTTCTCTATTGAAAAACCCTAATGGCGACTTCTCAGTATCTTGACCATTAATTCCTCGGTACAATAGAATCATAAATTTAGTGAGAGTGTCTTGACCTTTCAATTGACAAAAACCTCCAAAGACTTCCCCTGGAAGCATTTTACCTAAAACCTCATGTTTTGCCCAGCCAGTTAGCTTTTCCATGGCTGCGTTCCACTCAGAACAGCAGGCATTCTCATCAGATGCAAATATGGGCGGAATTAATGGATTAAGACTTTCTACGATGCCTCTGTAATCTCCTTGCAAGCGGATGAATTTGTCCATGACTACTTTCTCATATGTGACGTCTTGACCCACAAAGCACACTCCAACGACACTGTTTGTGTAGTCCCTACTTGTGCAAGCATTGGCCACAATATATACAACAGGACTTTGTTGTTGTAGCCCAAACTTTCTCAGTTTTAGCTCTATACTTCTGTCCTCCTCACCTAGATAGAACATAATAATTTAATAACTATATACCATTCAAAAAGAATAACTGAAGTAAGAGAAACTGGATGAAGATGGCAAAATATTGAAAAAAAAGAACAGAATGGAAGATTCCAAACTCCAGACAGCCCTGAATAATTTGGTACTATTTTTCTGCAATAAATTCAGAAGTATATCTGAGACTATGTCTTTTAAAAAGATTTTTCATACGACAATAAGGGGTTACCTAAAACCGTCTGGTCCTTTGTAATAATTTTCTGTCCGGTCCGACCTTCCGACCGAATTATTATTTTTTCAATTTATTCTCTACAAAATGTTTTTTTATTATTATTATTATTACTTTTGGTACAATCTACTATATTATTGGTCACCCAATTCACTCCAATTATGATTTGATTTTTTCCCTAAATATTCTCTTCAAAATGTAATTTTTAATTAAGTTTGGTCCAAAATCGGTATGGTTTGGTTATTTCCATTTCGGTTCGGTCTTCAGTCCAGTCCAGTCCAGTCTTGTACCGATGAACACCGACAAGATCCACGTCTTACCTTTCAAAAAGACTACCATAAGTCCATAATCTCTGATAGAGGAGGATGGTCAAATTTGACAGATAGGCAGCATAGAATGACCACGGCATACAACGTAGGAGATAATAAGAAAAGATTATGCTAACTAAACAAAAACAAGGTGAGGTGACCTTAGGCTTAGATGGTTTGTTCATGAACAATGATAACCACCAGCTGCAGCATCAAGCGAAGTAGTTTTAGTCACTACTATAAAAGTACTATAAAAGGAAAGTGGAAAAGAATTTGGTGAATCAGCAAAGCCAGATAGCTTACTAGAGGATATGTCCTTCGATGCTGTTTTAGAAGTTTATTATCGGCCAAATGTAGTTAGGTTTATGCCAAGCTGAGGTCTTTTATGTAACAAGCCAGTATAAATGATAAAAGATGACTTAGTGGACCAATTTATGTATCTTGCTTCAACAATAATAAGTTGTAAGCAAGCATATGGAGAACATTATACTACACAACTTTATCATTTCTATAAATTCACCTATATAGCAAATTTAAAAGAAGAATTACCTTGCAAAGCCCGACGTAAAAGATTTTCAACAGTTTCACGGGAGTCCTCATGAACAACTTCATTGACCAAGGACTTCCCCATGGCTTCACTAGCTAGTAAACCAGTTAACTCGGCAATTTTTGAATTCCATCCATTAATGAGACCAGCTGAATCAACCCCAAAAATTGGAGCCGTTGCTGTCTCAATCAACCTAACCATTTCACACGCTACGGAGCTGAGTTCATCCACATCTTGCATCTCAGTATCATTCTTTTGAGAAGAGATTAGTGCCTTCGAACCCCTATCTTCCATTTCCTGAAACGAATCCCTCAATATAAGCTGTAAAGAGTGAATAGCATTAATTTCTGAAACATCCCAAGGCGAGCTTCGGCTTTTTACGACTTCAAGAAAAGCTTTAAATGATGATCTTGGGTGCATCCTTCCACCATCATCCTTATCCTCAGGATGATGCTTAGCTCCTCCCCATTTGACTTCCTTAGCAGTGTGAGACCTGAACCAGAACAAGAAATCCGTTGACGTGACCCTCGCTGTAGCCATTCCACAAACTGCATCACCAAGTAAAGCAGCACCAGGGTACTCGGCATCTGCCAAACTATCAGTACTCAGACCTGTCAAATCCCCATGATTACGAAGCAGCCACTCTGCAATATCTTTTACTTGCAGTTCGGTTGGAGTTATCCCCAACAACCAACATCTCTCGCCGTAGTATAAAGCAGCCCCATCACATTTCACAAGATCCATGATACTAGGGGACTGAGTCACAATACCAGATGGAGCTTCCCGGAGCAGCATGTCACATAATAAGGTTTGCGTCCTGAGAGTTTTCTTCTCCAACAACTGTGACGCCAACTGAAGCTCCATGTAGAGCTGCAGCCCAAAAGCCTGCATTAGAAATTCACACGCATAGCGAAGGGGAAAAGGGACGTACCGGGGGGAAGTGTGGTGGCAAACTACCAACCCCCATAGCTTAGTCGAATCATTCCCATTGATAATAACCGCCATAACTAACGAGGAAACGGAGCCCATGTTGGCCATGTACTGCGTGTGGCATACATGGGGTGACCGGAGGGTCGAATTAACCAAGCAGAGAGGCTTCAACCCGTCACTTTGAATGACCCTGACGGGACTAGCATTACAGTCACAAATCATCCTCACACGATTCTGCTTGAACAAGAACCGAGAAGCCTGAGGGATATCCGTTGCCGGATAATGCAACCCCAAATAAGGCTCCAAGTCCGACCTCCTGATCTCTGACACAACTTCGCCATGATCATCATCATGGAACTTATACACCATAACCCTGTCATACCCCGTAAGCTTCTGAACATCCTCGACAACCGTATCACACAACACACCCACATCCCCTCCGGGAAGCGACTGCAGCCTAGAAATGGCCCGAATGGCAAGTTTCTGAGACTGCACAGCACCGGCAAGCGACAATGCAGGATCACCCGACCGAGCAGGCTCCAGATCAATCACAATCCCCACATCAATCCTATGCAAAATCGCATAAAACGGCTTGTGGCCACTTCTAGAATAAACCCAAATCGGGTTCAAAAGTGAAATCTCCCTGGAAGCTAGAGCTTTAGCAAAAGAAGGAGCAGCAGAGGGAGTGAAAAGGGTTCTTGCATCAACCCCAATCAGACCCTCTGGGCTCTTGGAAACAACAGTACCCTCTAAACCCAACAAATCAAAGCAGTTTTCACTAAAACTTATGATCCTGAAAGTGGGTTCTTCAACAGCAATCATGCAACCAAAGGGCTGGACATGGCCACCCCTCTGGATTCTCGACAAATACGCAGTGATTTGCTCGTCAGGAACAGATTCAGGAGCGAACACAACAGTTTTCGAGTAATTGAAAGACCTACCGGACTCAGCGGATTGCTCGAACTCGGCTAAAATCCCAGCATCCGCATTGTACTGAGCAAAAAGCGCCTTGTTCCGAATCTGGGTACTGGAACCCATGTTGAGTTCAGGATCGGGAGCGAGGAAGAAGAAGGAGAGGGTGATTTTGGTGATGGGTTTTTCAATGCGAAAAGCTCATGGGAATAGCAATGGAGGAGAGGAGGAGGAGTAGATGGAACTTTATCATCATCGTCGTCGAGAGTGAGTGTACTTGGTTCCTGAATTGTTGGTTGATGGTCCTGCTCGTAGCTTCCACACGTCTTTTTCATGGCCGCTTGCTTGGGTTTATCTTTCTGCTTAAAACCCGACCTACGATGTCGATGGCTAATCAACGCTAAATCACTGTTTTTTAGCCCAAGAACTTTTGTTTTTATGTGTATTTAATTACTCCTATTTGTTTACAAACTCTAATCTATAGAGTAGGAGGTAAAATGAGATAGACTCAAGTCAAATGTAAGTATATCTCCTTGGATACTCGTTACCTATTATAGCTTTTTGTAGCTTTCATTTCTAATTAGAGTTTAGTCCATTTTGAGTCCTTGGATACTCGTTACCGATTATAGTCGGTTTTGATAGAACACGTCAACATGTCACCAAAAGTTTTAGACCACGTCAGACTCCAACTGTGATAGATGGAGCAATAGCGTTACATTTTTTTTATATGAATAAGAACGCTAAAATAACGTCGTTTTGGGTGTGGTTATATCAAAAAATGGAACGTTTTCATATTATTTATCGCAATGGAGGCTGACATGGACTAAAATCTTAGGTAGCATGATGATGACGTGTCATCCTAATCTGACGTGACACATCAAAACCGGTTACAACCGATAACGTGAGTTTAATTCAAAGAAATAGATAAGTCTAAGGGCTCAAACCATACTAAACTATAATTAGGGGCTAAAACCAAAAAAAGTGTATGTCTAGTAGAGACAAAATCATTTAACCTTATTTTTATGAGATGACGTGAAAGTGTTTTTTTTATATGTATCTCAAACCCTATGAGTTATTTATAGAAGAAGTTCTTCAAATGTGATTGATGGATAATATATATTCAGAAAGTTCAATATCATTAGAAAACGTCAATATACATTGAATCTAGTCATATGTGCAATTGAGTAGACTGTGTATCGAATCATGTGGACCACAAGTCGGGTTAGTTGGCTTGCTTACGACTGTGTCTTGTGCACACGACTGTGTATCGGCCTAACATATTAAAATGTGATCTTCATCTATATGACTGCTAATTTTTTAACTGAATCTTACTATGGCGATGATATTATATAGTTTTGGGTGTGTAATTTGTCGTGTATCATTAGTTTCCAGCCATCTATTTTCTTATTGGCGTAGCAAGAAAAATGCACAAAATGTGAAATTTTATAGCCTAAGGGATGAAGGACTTGTCCACACATGCATATGTGCAAATGACATAGATTACGTGAATGAGATAAAAAAAATAGTTTGGAGTCAATAAATATTACGTTTGAGAATGAAGTTCAAACAATATTACTAATCGCTTTCATTTCCTAACATTTTGTCTAAGACTATGACCAAATTTAGTAGCTCAACTAGAACTATGAAGCTAACCTTTGGAAGAGTATAAGACTTGATTGTGGAAGAGCACATGCAACAAGATTTCTACAAGTTTCCCACAATCTCACAATTGCGACAGTGATATCTACTAGGACACAATGTTATCACAAATGTGTAACAAACTAGTAAAATACAGTTTTTCTACAATTTTGCTACAACAATAAATTGTAGCACTAAACAGTTTTTTGTAGTGATATATTTCAAAAAATAAAGTAGTCGATAATGTTACCTAACATGGTGAACATAAAAAGTCTCTAATAATTGTATGGGCAAATTATAAGCTGCAGCATATGAATATAAATTCATGTATTTTCAGGAGTTTTCTTCATTTTATTTGTTGTCTGGCTAGAAATGATCCACTAAAATTAATGCATTGCTAAGGTAAAGTCGTTTTCATTATTTATGGATGAAATGGGGTTTTTGTGTTTGTGGTGGCAATTGATAGACAGTTTTATTTTTGGATTGACAGTTGAGAGGTTGATGAGATGGGTTTTGTAATTTGTTACGTGTCTTTATCACAACCAAATATGATCCAACACACATTTTCATGACATTTTATGCTTCATTTATTCTTTCAAGAATCATTCTCGGATTGGTGTTTGCAACCACACCATGGAATCACTCCAATCTAGTAATCTACTACTATCTATCTATTTCCCCATCAATTTTAAATATTTTTACTCCATCTGTTTCTAAAATAAAGGTCGTTATTTCCGAGAGAATACTTATACCGTTATTATCATTTGATACACAAGAATTTTTACCGAATGTACAAATAAATAGTCACACTTTCCAAGGCATGTTGGACTAAGCGGTTGATGCGCTTTGGATTTTTTTTGAGGTCTCGGGTTCGAGCCTCCTTGCCGACGATATGGGGTGGGATTTATGGGTTTAAGGGGAGAACTAACAACTAACAGGGCGACGCCCCCTAGGGCTTGAGAAACACAGGCCGCATAGGCCTGCTTGCCCCGTTGCTTATAAAAAATAAAAAAATAGTCACATTTTTTCTTTTTTTTTTTGAAGAGGAATATAACTCCATTAATTAAAGTAGCTAGTACATACCGTAACGAAACATAAACCAAATCTAAATCTAAGCAAAGTAAAGGAACTAGAAACAAAACCAAAAATAAACCATAACCATCTCACTGAACCAAAAACCACGTAGGCAAACATAACCAAGACGTCATAATCACTAAACCCAGAGGCACTGGGAAAACCCTCCCTTCCGGTTTGACTGATGCCCGCAAGCATCCACCCTGACAACTCTCCCTTAACTTGCTG
>JAYMTF010006282.1:0-10447 GCA_036897485.1 Pelargonium nanum
GTTGGTGTTGGAAGTAGTTGCCGAAGGTGGTGCTTGTGTTGGCAGATCTGATAGATTGAACGATTAGGATTCTGAAAAACATAAAATGTCACTGGGTGATTTTGATTTTGTTTAGGTGTTTTTGTTTGTCAATAACAATAAATTTGATATTGGTTTGGCACTTGCAAAAGCTCTCAAAAACCCTGTGGAGTTGGATGGGTTAAGAAAGTCACAGGTTCGTGATAGTGTGCATTATCTTGTTTGGTTGGATAAACAGATGTAGGATGTTTATGGAGCTTCTGATTATATTTTCTGGAAGGAGAAGCACAAAAGAGAAAAAAAAAAATCTGAAAGTGATAAACTGAAGGGTAATATAGTAAAATAACTTGTGCATGCATATTTATTCCTCTTTTCACATAAGGATAATGGTAGAAAAAACCTAAAATGATTTAATTTATTTTCCATGTTGTGAAACATAGAATCTTTTAATGGATAAAAATGGGAGCTCAAATTAAATTGGCATCTAATTTAAAGTTACTTATAATTAGCGTATACCGTATAACTCCCACAACTCTAATATATATTTACTAATTTTAGATTATGTCTTTGGTTAATTCTAAAATATAGTCTTGGGGAACTTTTTATCCGAAGGGTACCATCACTGATTTTTGTCAAATAAAAAGAGAGGCAAAACTTGTTCTATTGAAGATCTCGTATGTAGAACTACGCTTTTGTCTATTATTGCATTATGAGGCTTCACAATTTTTGGGCCTTTGACGGGCTATTGGGTCCAAAATGACATTGCAATTCTATTTTTTCAGATTTAAATTGAAAAGATCTAAACTAGATGCGTTGTGTAACTCGGATTTCGGATTCCCGTAGAATGAATTCATATTGTTAGCTCTATTCAAGAATATTTTGAACTTAATTAAATAGCTATTGATTTAAATTCTATCATGTTACAAAATTTGTATTCTCTAATAAAATTTAGAGTTATGAAATAATGAAATAATTATTCAAAACAAAAGTGACAATAAAGAAAAAGCTAAAAACATAACCAAAATACTTCACCAACGTTAATCATTATTATTTGATATATTTCAGCAAGTGCAACAAGTTATAACTTACCTAGTTTATTAATAATAATAATAATAATAATAATAATAAGTTTAAGTCTAAGTTTGCGAGCGTGACGTTTAGGGTTTAAGGAGCCATGCAATAATAAGTTTGCGAGCGTGACGTTTAGAGTTTAAGAAGCCTTGCAATAATAAGTTTGCGAGCACGACGTTTAAGGTGGTGTTTGTTCACCGGTGCAGCAACAAAAGACTGCTGTCTCCCTTGAAGCACCGTCACCTACACAACCTCCGCCTTTCTTATAGCCTTTGGCGATACAAGCTGCGTAGCATTTAAGGACCTGGTAGGGACAAAATTCTCGTCCAAGACATGATATATTCCATTTCTGAATTGGTCCTAATGCTTCCGCTGTCTCTACAAATACAAATTCAAAAAATTAGGGCAAAAAACGAAGAAGTGAAACATCGATCAATAATCTTAGTTAACAGATACCGACTAACTTGTTATAAGAATAATATTGAACAAAAATGTAAAATTAAATTATTAAAAAAGAAAATATATATGACACTTATTTTAAGACATAAAGAGTATACGATTTTAGGATAATGGTATTTAGATTACCTGGAGTTGGGATCCAAAGCAAAACAATGGAAAAGATGGCAACAAACAAGGTGGCCAAAATTTTGTCTTTGATGGCCATTTTTGGGACAATTTGGACTTTGCTTAATTGCTCTTCTTCTTTTTTTACTTTATATATGGTGAATATTTGAAGAATGAAAGATATGCTCAGGATCAGTGGTGAGATGTGCTTTTATACACAAAAATAAGAGGTTCTTGTTTACTGAAAATTTCAAGAAATTGCTGTTAAAGGTGATTATTCAAATTAAAGTTGCATAAATATCAACAAATAATTTAGTAAAATGAACAAGAACATTTTACTGTTTGACTATTTTCTTCTTTTTTCTCAATATATGTGTTCAAATTCATAAGATCATGGTTAATTTATTAACCATATTGGAAAATGTTACTGACTTTGAATTTATTTAATTTGATTAATATGTTTTCTCAAACTAATATTTATGTAATTTGGACTTTCATTGACCAAATAATATAAACAGATTAAATTTACAGAACTTGGCAGTAGTAATGCAATGAACAGATACTCTAGAAATAAGCTTTTTATTGCAACACCAGCCATTTTGCCTTTATATTTAGTTTTTATTATGTAACATGTATATGCATATTTATGCCTCTTTTCTTATAGGGATTATGGAAGTTAAAACCTAAAATGATTTACAGTATATTGGGTTTAGTTTATTTTCCATGTTTTGAAACATAGAATCTTTTGATGGATAAAAGTTGGAGCTCAAAATTGGTATCAAATTGAGAGTGTTCCTTATCGTATACCGTATAACTTTCATGCACGCCTCTAATATAATTATAATATTATTAGGTGATGTTCTTGATTGACTTCAAAAAAATTGTTTTGGGTCCCGTTTGTCCATGGGGTACCATCATTGATTTTCACCAAATTAAAATGGCAAAACTTGTTGTCTTGCTCCATTGAAGATCTCGTAGGTAGAACTATACTTACTGTATCGTTGTAATTTTAAATTCTTTGTGTTTCATTATGTCTTATCTTTCCAACAGTAGGTTGCACTTAATTTCTTGAGGTATATTTGGAGCACATGGCGGGCGTTTTATTAACACTGCTCGTTTTATGACCAAAATTTCAACAATACACTAAGTGTAGTGTAGTGCTAATTTTTCACTAGTCAGTCAAAGGGTATTTCTTATACATTGGTCTCAATATTTGAACTCAGGTGGTCAATGAGAAAGCAAATCACCTTGATAATCAAACCAATATACTTAGTTCAAATTGAAATTGCATAGAATAATTAAATTGGTTTATTTAAAACATAATTACTAATTTGACCCATTAATAATAGGGCATGATCATTTTGGTCCTTCTTCCAAATTGGTAGATAACTTGGTGGTAGTTGAGGTCAATAACTTCACTAAGAAAATCACATGACAAAGCATTTAATTCCTCCACCCCAAATAACACATAGACACATTGAGAGAGTCTCATAGATAGCCTCATAGCCATGCCATTTTTATATCTTGGACTCCATATACTCCATTAACTTTATTAGTTAGATGAAGCTCATAAAAGAGACTTCAATGTAAATTGCCAGAAGACAAATTTGAATTTAGGGCCTTCACTCTTAAACCACCCCTTTGTCCATTTTTTGATTCATTGTACATTGAGTTTTTTAATTATATATATATATATAATTTATGTTTATAGTAAAATTTTTGTTCATATCCTACCATGTCAAGTTTTTTAAAGTAAGTTTTTATTCTAGTTTTTGTAGTTTTTTCAACTCTACAATATAAAATTGTACATCTATGTAAAGATTCTAACATGGAGTAATATTGATTTTCTTGAAAACTATTCCCTTCTTTTTATGTTATTCTTGTAAACAAGTTTGAAAAGAAAACAAAGAAAAAAGATGATGTTGAAGAAAAATAAGAGTTATATTTGTCCATGGCATAGCCTCATAGGAACTGCAGCTGCTGGGTTCCCATGTAATTATTATTTTGATTATAAAAAATAAAACAAAAAAACCTTAAAACTTAACATGATCGATCCAATTTTCTTGCATGTCTTTTCCTAATTATGGAAGGTCTCTAAATAAACGTCCCATAATAACAAGTAACACAATGTTGTATAAATTAAAGCCCAAATTAAACATGCGTTTAAACAACAATTATTAAAACACTACGTACAAAAGAGTAAATCACGTATAAATAATTAAATACATGCAAGCAATGCATTTACTACTCTCAACTGTCCCCAACCGATCCTTTGCCCTTTAAATACGTCCATGCACAGCAACGAACACTCACTCACTCACCAACCCAAACCCTAGAGAGAGAAACAAAAAAATCAGTTGTGTAAGCGTGAGTTCTAGAGAGAGAAACATGGCAATGTGGAGCAATGTGGTGGTTTCGGTAGTTCTAGTGGCTCTTGTTCACACTAGTCTAGCAAGAAACATGCCCGCCGGTACGGAGCAAAACGGCCTTGAGGACCAAAAGAACGTCGGCATGTTTGGCGGCATTGGCGGCGGCTCCGGGCTCGGCGCCGGAGGGCTGCCGTTTGGTGGGGTGGGAGGACTTGGTGGGGTCACTGGCCCCGGCGGCGCAGCCGGTTTGGGCGGCGGGATCGGTGGTGATCTTGGTGGCGGCTTGGGCGGGCTCAGCGGTGGTGACGGCGGTTTGGGTGGACTCGGTGGCGGAGACGGAGGTTTGGGCGGGCTCGGTGGCGGAGTTGGAGGCTTGGGTGGACTTGGCGGTGCTGGCGGCCTGGGCGGGCTCGGTGGTGGAGCCGGAGGGCTTGGCGGCATCGGCGGCGGCTTAGGAGGGTTTGGCGGAGCCGGCGTTGGCGTCGGAGGTGGAGTTGGGTCGCTTCCTAACCCATGAAAGAGACGTTGATCATGCTAATCATTGTGTCACGTGCATTGCTGTAACGGGCTTTACGTTAATTACTTAGTTAATTTACGAGTACTTGTTTCGAATTTTAGTGTTGGCTAGTTAAATAATTCAAATAGCTAGTCCTTAAAGTGTGTACTATGTTCTTGTGGGAAATGTTGATGAGCAACACTACCCATAAAAATGTGTTAAGATGTTTTGTAATTAGGTTCATGTCTTGTTGTCCTATGTGTTGATTTTGTTCGAGATTAATTTAATCTTCTTTCTTAATTTTAAGTACTTACAATATTACTTCACTCTTATATTTTTCTCTTTTTTTTTTATCACAAGTACCATTTTGCCTTTAAAGAGACTTTAAAATGGATTTAAACTTGATCTATAAAAAAAATGGATTTAAACTTATGAATGAATCTAAAATTAGACATTTGCAAGAGTAAAGGCAGAGAAATAAATAAGAATCAAAGTTTTAACCATTGTATTTATGAAAACAGCAATAAGAACAAAACTAACTCTTGAATATTGATATCAATCTAACAAATCTGCTTTTTATTTTTTAGAAAAATTTTAAATTTTGCAATACTTTAGAGATGAAGTGGATCAACAAAACATTAATTTTATTAACTTAACATAGAACAACGGGTTCAAAACTTAAAAATGTAATTGCATCGAAAAAAGAAAATTAGCGTAGTTTAAATTAACACTGATGTAACGTCGATGATATAATCAAACTTCAAACTTTAATAATTTGATGTTGAATTCAATTGAACCAGAACAATAAAAACTTACCCAATTTAAAATCAAAATCAAATTTCCAAAACAAGGCACAAAAAAGCTATAACAATCATTTTCGAACATTAAATTTACAAAATAAAAGCAACGAGGGCTCGACGCGTGACGTTTTTAATGCACGTACGAACTGTTTTCGACCCTAGAAAATAAACTAATAATGTGACAACAAATCATAAATATGGAGACCCAAAAATATGGGCAACATGTTAGTGGCAGCTCAAAGGTGTTGAATATAGTAGTATTTACTATCTTCATGTCTGTAATTTAATACACACTGACACAATGTCTATTCTAATATTGTACAGCTGAGCTGAGCATTGATCAGTCAACAAAACTTGAATTTTGAAGAAGAAGAAGAGAAATGAGAATTGAAGGGTCTATTCATTAATATTTGCATGCATTTTCTCTGCAATGTCCAACTCATTGGCTAAGCTCTACAACACCTACCACACCATCCTAGTTTTAAACTGGTAGTTGATGGATATGAGTGTAATCTTATTTGGTAGCTCTACTTGAAAATTGGAAGAAACTCGAAGGAGGTGATTGAAACTGAAAGGAGTTTACACGCGGTTTGAATGAGTTTTTCTTTTCTAAAAGTGAAAGTATGTTCCGTTAGAGGTGGCACTACAAAAAATTTCATTTTCCGCGACGGCCAATCTAGTCGCTCAAACTCCTATCCTGCCGCGGAAAGTCAATAATTAGTTGTCGAAAAATCTCATGTGCATGAATAGAGCTGGTTTGTCACCGTAAGTATAACTTTGTGCGACAAAAAAGTTGTCACACCAAAAGCATAAAAGCCCAAATTTTCACCATTATTAGGATTTTATCCATGTTAGTCCAATGGTCATTGTCTTAAGCCAAACTCATGGCGATAACTTATTTTTTGCTGTCACCAAAAGTAAGAATTTTTGCAGTGTGGGAAATCGAATTTCGGATTGAATTTGGATCAGATTCGTATTGATAAAGAGTAATATGAATCCGATCTGAAAATGTTTTGATTTGAATTAGATTTTAAATTTTAGTGTAAATAAGCTACAAATTTGTCTAGTTCGATCTAATCTGAAAGTTGGTAGGCTCAGTTTTATATTTTTGCTCCCATATGGCTTTATTAGAAGGGCAACAATATGCTCATAGGCCAAGGACCACTTTTAAAAGTCTCTGTCTCATATCTCTATTCCATCGATAATATTATCTCATCGATAATATGGTCATGAAAACGTGCAAACTACCTTGCCATTTAATTAATTAACTGAAATAAATTTGATTCATTTGGTAAACAATTTCGATTCTATTTCTTCTAAAAAGTTTTTGTTTGGCATTTTTTGTGATTTGATTTTATCTCAAGAGCTTAGAATATTTTCTTTTTGTCACTACAAAAAACTCAATTTTTTTGTGATAAAAACTCAAAATTTATTATTGGAAAGTATTTCCACTCCAATAAAATTTTGGATAGCAAAAAGTATCTAATTTTGTTGATATTATTATTTTGCTTGAAGTCTTCTACAAGACCACATATATTTCATATATCTCATTACGTGTAATTGTATATTCATATTGATATTTTTTTTTTGAAGGAAAGTATTGATATTATTTTATTTCTATAAAAGATCATCAACAAATTTTTTAGTTATAACAAAAATACACGTAATTATATATTTTTACAGAACAAAAAAATATTCTTACGATGATTTGATTAATAGGTTTGCATTATTTATACATAAAATTTTATATCAAAAAGATTCATTTTTTTCTTCTCTTCTCTTTTTTTGTCCATTTAGTAGATTTTTTTTGTTTATTTTAAAGAATCTATAATTTGTAATTTCCATCTTTCTATTGTATGAATCAAAAATGGAAAATTTCTTTAAAAAAATTTGTAGATGTTCTTGTGATTTTCAACACAATCCAAGTGATACTCTCTGCAGATTTCTCTACCCAACCAGCACTTGTTTCCATTTTCTTCTCAAATTTTCTAAAACCCACAACCTTAAAAAGCAGCATCATGTTCATGGCCAACACATCATCAATTGTGGTCTTGTCTTCAACTTTTCAGTTTTTGTCATCCTCTCAACTCTCAAGGTACAAATTTTCCCACTTTTTTTTCTTTTCATGTTAGATTATGGTCGAGTTGTGATAAAGGGCGGTCCAGAACGCAAAACTGTGTCATTGTGTCATGTTAGAAGTAGAGTCAAGCTGTTGTGATTAAAGGGTTTTCAGCACGAGAAACTATATATTCGTGACGTTAAATGATTTATGTACGCACTTCACGGGATTGTTTAGAGCAAGGATGAGGATTTAAACATAGATGAGAGCACAACACAAAATAAACATGTTTGGACTCACACGTTATGTAATCATGTCGTGTTCATGTTGTGTTGCGCACGGCAAACACTTAAGGGTATAACAGTAAATTAATCATAAAAATGTGTCAAATGTATTAAGTTGTGTCGTGTTGAACGTGTTGGTTCTGTCCTACAAAACGCGTTGAATCATGTTCACGTCAATCATGTTGTATCAACATGACCCATTTAGTTATTATGTTAAACATATCGTGCTCGTGTTTTGCGTTCGCAAATATGTCGTGTTCATGTTAAATCATGCAACACACTGTCAACCTTCACCACGACACGCACACACGAATCGAGTGCTTAATGTTTTATGTGTTTGAATGGGATGTTAATATTGACATTGTGGTTGTTTCCAATTTGTTTTCAAGTTATTATCACAAGGCAATAATGATGAAGAATCAAGATCAAGAGAACAATGGTATGCCAAAATTAGGGTCGAAGAAAACAGCACTAATTGTAGATGACAGCACATTCATCCAAACCATTCATCACAGGCTTTTGGACAATCTTGGCATTGAGAACCAAGTGGTGGCCAATGGCAAGGAAGCTATTGATGTTCATGGTTCTGGCAAATATTTTGACCTCATTCTCATGGACATGGACATGCCTGTCATGAATGGCATTGAGGTAATTATCTACCATAATAGTTCTAAATAACAGTCCAATGTCAAGCTGATAATTCGTGTCGTAACATGTTTTTGTGTTTTGTATCTCTAAACGTGTTGTGTTCATGTTTGGTTATGCAACACACAGTCAACCTTTAGCACAACAACTGCTGCTAAGTTGAGTTCTCAAAATCGATATTTACTTTCAAACTCATCTTTTTTCTTCCACGATTGTGTATATTGGCAACGAGGGCGTTGCGTGCCATGGGCATCAGGAGTACGATTGCTGGTGTGTCATCACGCGATTTGGATCAAGAGAAACGAGAGTTCATAGAAGCTGGACTCGACGACTATCAAGAGAAGCCTCTAACAACCTCTAAACTCGTTTCAATTCTCCGAAAAGTTGATGGAAAAGCTTGAATTTAGGTAGGAAAGAGGCCTATTATGTTGTAACAACATAGAAAATTTCACCAAGTTTAATCATTATTAGCAAGCTACACATATTTGTATAGCTATAAGCATATTATTTAAATACTCCCTCCGTCCCAAAATGAGTGTCCTGTTTCCATTTTTTGCAAATATTAAGCATTACCAGATAATTTAATGTGTTTCCAATAATACCCTCATTTTCCTCCTACACCCCATGTGCAGTTCAGATTAGGTTTTCCTTTAGTGCATAAGTGATAAGGGTAATATGGGAAAAACAATAATATACTAACCTAAAAATAGAAATAGGACACTCATTTTGGGACAAAAAATTTAGACAAACAGACACTTATTTTGAGACGGAGAGAGTATGTGATTGAGTACAGAGACTGAAACCAACCAACCATAATTAGGAGTAATTCTAGATAGATAATCATAAACCAATGGTACTCATAATGAAACCTTTTTATAAAGTTTTATGTTCACAATTAAAGCCCAACAAGTTGTCTCTTGTTTTAGGTTTTAGAAGCCAGAGACAGTGTATCCACCATCAACTCTTATGGTCTGCCCAGTAACATATGAAGCTGCAGGGAGGCAAAGGAACACCACAACTGATGCAACCTCATCCATCTCTCCCGGCCGACAAATCGGAGTCCTCGACATCATACGATCAATTTTTTCTTTTGTCGGAGGATGGAGCTGCGAAAATAAAACAAGTAAATTACAACGTTACAGTTTAATTTTTTCATATGTTTCAAAATAAGTGTTTATAGTGTAATTTTTGTTGCCTCGGCCTAAATAAAACACTTATTTTTAAATACATGGAGTATTACTTGCGCAGCATCGATCAAGGAAGTTCTGATAATCCAAGGTGCAACTGCATTTACTCGAATGTTGTCCTTTGCCCACTCGCATGCTAAATTCCTGGCTAGTTGATTCATTGCTCCTGAAAGAAAAAACGAATTACTTTAGTAATTCAAAAATTGGAAGCAATAATTTATGTTTGTAAGATTTGTTCATTAGGGGAAAAAAAGTACCCTTTAAGGGTCCATAGATGGAATTATCCGGTAAGGCTACAACTCCGGCGACGGAAGAAATGAAGACAATGCTTCCATTTCCTGATGCTTTAAGAAATGGGTGAGCGAGTTGACTCAGATGGTATGAGGACTCATAATTGGTGCCCATTATGGTTGCAAAATCTTCAGCTGTAAAATCTGTGGCCTCTTTGACTATGAGTATTCCAGCATTGTTAACCTAAATATGCAACCAATTTGAGTAGAAAAGGTAAGAACACAAAAATATAGTACTTTTTAAATTTTTACGGACCAAATGGTTAGTACGTTTAAACTTCTGTTGTGATGAGTTCTCGAGCTCAAGCCTCTTTATATAGTAGTGGTACTTGTAAAGTAAGTGTCTCGAATATGTTGTTACTACTTTCGTCTTAAAATAAGTGTTTTAATTTATATTTTGATTTCGTACATTTCCTCTTCTACACATGAACATGTGTTGTAACAAACTCTATGGATACTAACAAAACTCGAGGAGTATTTAAGAAAAATTTAATTATAACCTCTCAACAATAAGCAACTTACAAGGATGTTGAGCTTGCCATGAAAGAGAGAGGACACAGTCTCCATGAGCTTTTCTCTTTGGTCTCTGTAGAGCAAGTCGCAGACCGATCCGGTGACTCTAAATCCTTTGCTTTCCCATTCTTTCAAGCGCTGGTCGAGCTCG
>JAYMTF010006283.1:0-10444 GCA_036897485.1 Pelargonium nanum
ATACTACCCCAAATGGATGAAGGGCAATTTGGTCATTTTATATTAATACCCCTCCTTTTAGACAATTTTACTAAACAATTCTACAATTTCTCAAATTCCTTCCACACATTATTTTACCAAACAAAGCCATTATTCTCTATAGACATTAAAACAACTTTCAGCTACCTCTATAGACGTTGAAGTAGACTTACCAAACAAGGCCTAAAATAGGTTGGGTAAATGCTTGTATTTACAATTTTTTTATCGGTTCTTGCATGTCTCACTACGTGGGGAGATACGTTAGGTTTGTTAACATATTGTTTCACAAAAATACGTGCTTTTTTTGTTTTGAATCGTCTAAATTCACAGTCTGTACTCATAGACATACAGGTTACTCCAAGCGTTTCGAAGTAATGGAAAATGCTTTAACGTATAGTATAGTTAAAATTTGAGTTTCTTTCGTTTGATTGATCATGATTTCTTTCATAATGGTAAATTATTTTGCACCCAAGAATGCAATTGATTGGTTCTCTCTTCTTATATGTTTCTTCATATATAAACCATCAATTTATATCAAGTACAATCTTATGAAAAAATGTTGAACATCTAGCAATCATAGAGTAAATAAAAGTACTAAATTATACTAATACAAAATGATGCAATATACTTTTAAAAGTAATTATTATTTGAGTATACATCTAGCAAACATCTAACCCTAAATCTATCTATAACTTGTTTTCTTCTTTAATCTAAGAATCTAATAATGTTTCAATCTACAATCTATGTTAGAGAAACACTCATATCTATGGCATATGAACATGAAATTTCATGATTTTTGGAGCAAACTTCACCAATCTCTCCAAGGAATGAGGAAGGAACTTCCTAGCAAATAGGAAACAAATATGTGTGCTCCTACCATTGTACTCACACGTGTAACCAAACCTCAATTTCTCCAAAAACTCAAATGTCACATCTGTCCTAATATATTTCAACGGGTGAGGCCCGCCTCGTGTCCAGTCAACCCAAGTTAGTGATCGGTCAGAATTTTTGAGTGGACAATTTACGTGAACGTATGTAGGCAAGTAGTGCTCGTCGGCGTAGCACGCACCTGTACAATATTTCTTGAATGTTGGAAAGTAAATTTGGTCAGAGATGACGTCAACTGCAAGGTCACGATCTACCTCGAACCATTGAGACCCTTTTCTCCACATTTGGAATGTGATGCGAGGCATCATCTTGTCGCTATATCGACCGCGGCCCACGGGGCCAGGTTGATCGTAGACCTCAATGAAGGTCTTGGTGGAGTTCATGACATAGGAGTAGATGGTGGGGAAGTTGAAAAGTGGAATGCATGCTTCTGAAAGAAGAACGAAGCGTTTGTTTGATATGTCGAGCAATGCGTTGGCTAACAAGCGACGTTCAGCTTCTACCATGTTGACTTTTCCCCATTCAACTTTCTGCATTTGCACAAAATATAAAAATCTTAATAAGTAAGTCACGAAAGAGATTAAGTATCGTGCATATAAGTTAAACGAGTATACACGATGATAAAGATTTATGTAGACGTGCAATGACAACAAAATCATCAAAACCATACTAACCTTACTAGGGATTCTTCTGCCATAAAACACTGAATCTGTAGGATCAGAACCATTGAAGGATGGATCTGAGTGCACATAAATTGAGTACAATCCTTCATTTCCTTGAAAAAATTCCTCCCATAGAGGAGCCAAGAGAATGGGACCTTTCACCAAGAACATGAAGGCCAATTTTGGAACCAATTTGAATGGAAATTTTGGAATCTTGGGAACCAAGGAAGCCCTCCACAACAATTCTTTATCATTCATGTCATGCATAGCCGGAGGCGGTTTCAGGAACTCCTTCAATCCTATTCTATTTATATCGGTCTGATTCACATTGTAATCTTGATCCTCATAATCATCGTTTTCAGGTTCTGAATCCGGGGATGGCTCTAACGCCGGCGGATTAGGCAACAATAAATTTGTTGCAGTCGTTGCAACGTGTTGTACTTGCAACGATAAATTTTGAGCCTGATCTTTTGCTGGTGGGGCTGTCACAACTGGTTTTACTGGACGTGCCTGATCTTTTGCTGGTACTGGTTGTACTGGCAATGATGGATCCTTTGTTAGTACTGGTGGTACTGGCAATTCTCGTGCCAGTGGAATTTTTGGTACTGGTTGTACTGGCAATGACGGATCCTTTGTTAGTACCGGTGGTACTGGCAATTCTCGTGCTGGTGGGGCTTTCGGTATTGGTTGTATTGGCAATGACGGATCCTTTGTTAGTACTGGTTGTACTGGTAATTCTCGTGCTGGTGGATTTTTTGGTACTGGTTGTACTGGTAATGACGGATCCTTTGTTAGTACTGGTTGTATTGGCAATTCTTGTGCTGGTGGGATTTTTGGTACTGGTTGTACTGGCAATGACATATCCTTTGTTAGTACTGATTGTACTGGTAATGGCGAGTCTTGTGATGGCACTGGCAATGGTGTTTTAGAGACCGATGATGAAAATGGAGATGGAGATGAAGAATTGGGAGAGAAGGAGAATTGGGTGACATGAAGATTGAAGGACAAGTTTTTCCCATAGAAACAATAGAGAATACCCACAAAGATACCACAACCAAAGAAAATGAAATAAGCTAAGAGATTCACAACATGAAATTGGAAACTAAGAGATCTTGGAGACAACATTGAATGTTGATATTGGTTTTGATGTCTCATTGTTTGCTTATTTTTCTTTGGGTTGCATAAATGTAAAGACTACAAGAAACCTATGCACAATGTGGAAAACAAAACGTGTGTTTTTTTCTTCTTAAATTCATAGCTCAAAAACACATTATATAAGCAAGATATCAACTATGGTGATCTAGATTCTTGCGCATCAAATGATAAAAGAAAAATATCAAAAATTGAGGAATTTAATAAGAACCCGCCGCACTGAAAATGAATTCAAGAATTGGGAAATGAGAGAAGCTATGGTTGAATTCAGAAATGGTGGATTTGGGGAAGTTCTTGAGATCTCAAAGAGATGAGTTAGATGTGTTGATTTTTGTAAACCATGTTAATTACTTTTTTCTTTCTTTAATCTGTTCAAGCCAAAAATGTAGTACCTTTTTTCTAGGGTTAGACTCTTTTTGGTACACTAATTTTCCCAAATTTCTCTATTTGTTGTTTTTTGGGGGACTGAACGAGTTACACATTTTACATGTAACACTTGAACTCAATCCGCGGCCTAACACCCACAAACCGAACTCACCTCATCCTTTCGGTTCAGATCGGGTTAGGCCTTTTCAACCCAACCCGAATTGCCACCTCTAATCTGACACAAAAAAGGGGCAGTCGGGTCATGCAAACCCCCACTAATCCACATATTTTCTACGTAAAACCCGAGGATTGAGTTACAAACCGACCCAATCCGCGGCCCGAAAATCTGCATCGTGCGGTTGAGCTGGGACTAACCTTTTTAACCTCACTAGATTAGGAACCTGTTGATCAGTAGACCCAAGTAATGCTCCTATTTAAGGTCAAATATGGGCTAAAAGCTTAGTCTCTCTAAAATTGCCAAGCAATGCTCAATCCATATAGACACATTGAACACTAAGAGAACATGTAACAACATTAAGTTTCTGAAAATTCTCTTATAAATGAAACAAGTACAGAATAATTTGTCTTCAGATGATTATAATTGGCATAATCCTCAGATTACGTCGGTAATTATTGAATCGTTCTAAATCAATCACTCTCTTTTTGAACTAACCTTGTCTTTAACTGAGTACAAAACAGCAACGCCAACCACAGCCCCAGCAAGAAGCAATTTGGATGTTCCGAGACTCTGATTCTTCGACGTGAGCTTGCTGTTAAGGTACGCCCACATCCATCGGGAAAGAAAATGCAACCGGCAAGTTCTTTGGAACTTCTGAATCGAAAATTCCTACGCAACAACAAATTGATTATTCACAAGAAACGGGAACTTAGATGCAATGCTTGCATGATCATTTCATCGACATGGATAGATATGGTTTTGTTGCAGATAAAGACCTTGTACATTTTTTCTATAAACTGAAAGCATATGGAGTTGTTAGCAAATTGGGCTAAGTATATGGTATTTACTGGGGCTGATAATTCGGTACATCGTGCGTGTGTCATGTTGAAGGTTGACCATATGTTACACGATCCAACATGAACCTGACATGTTTAGTAATCATGTTGAACGGTTCTAAATGGGTCGTGTTGACACGACACAAACACGACCCAACCTGTTTGGCATGTTATTAGGATTAATTTACAATTGTGCGTGTAAGACGTGACCTGCGTTCACAACACGACTAATTAATCATGCGTGCGTGTTTTGGAGACCTAAAACGAACATAACATAATTACTAAACATGTTGGGTTCTCCAACACGATTACAAAATGTGTGAGCTCAAACACGATAATTTCGTGTCGTGTGTCATGTCACAACACAAGTTGCCAGCTCTACTATATAGTGACAATACAGATGAAAAAATCAGCTAAATCTAACCAACAATGAAAAGAAAAAAAATTAAAGTACAGGGAGTTTAGCTGTCACGGAAAAAAGTATAGGGAGTTATCAGCAAAGGTGTTAAGTATAAAGTTTTTATCTGCAAGTTACCCCAGTAAAAACGTAAGGAAAGTGATCCAACCTATGGTAAAGGTATGTGGTTGGGCCTATAGAGAGCAGCTTCCCCAATTCGTCTCAAAGTTTACCAAATTTCTGAGCAAATTCAACCAAACTGCCATTGAAATTTTCTATGCAGAAACCCTGCACACTCCCAAATAAATCGATTGTTGTTAGAGCTGGCAACTTGGAACCGACATGAACACGACACGATTTAACTGTTTTTTGGCTCAACACGTGTCATGAACACGACACATCTAAATGATTAAGCTTAAAATAGTAACTTTGGTTCTCAACTCTACTTTGCTTTTATCTCATCTCCTCTTCCTCAGTCAAAAGTCTACATCTTTTGTCTAAATCTATTGCGGTTAAGATAAGAGAAAGGACGCAGAGAACGACGCCCCAACCGATGTTTACTAAATGTGGTGTTTGTGTTGACTCATATAGCACATCTTTAACCTTTATCAGGACACGACACGAACACGAATTGCCAGCAATAGTTATTGTTGTTGCACTTGTTAATGTGCATGCATGTACTGGTTGACGTGTTTATGTCAGCTAGCCATAGGCGTATGTACTTAGCGTTGATTGAAGAACAAGTTACCTTTGGCAATTCATCTTGCTGAGCAAGATGATCCACGTGAAGCCTCACGTTTGATGCAGCAGGAATCCAGAAACTACGATCAACCTCAGAGTATACGTTTGCGACTATATCAAACAGTGTCTCTGCTCCGTTTTCTATGGCTTTCAAGATGGAAGCTTCTCTACTTCTGCGGTTCCTGAAAATGAGAGGAGATACTTTTGAGTTGGAAGCTGTAACCAGCGAAGAAAGAGTTTGTGTGGTTTGGTTTCGTACTTCAGATATCCACATAGCATATGCTTTGGCCAGAGGTTGACTCTACCGTGCATCGGGATTAAAGCATGAGGAGAAAGCTCCAAGAAATTATACGTTGACTGGAAATATTCCTGCAAAAAATTAATTGAGTTTTTAGCAACCTATCAAATTTCTGTACTCATAGATTATATTTCCAGGTAGACATAACTCAAAATGATGACACGGAAAAATGCTATATCATATTATCTCGGAAAAATCGGATCACCGGCAAAAAAAAAAAAAAAAAAAAGGTTCCGAGTTCTGCAAATGAAGATGCCGCTTTATATGGAAGATACGATGTGACCTAAAGTTTCTCGACTTAATGGTAAATCAGCCAAATTCTAGTTTAATAAGTCAGATATGGGAATATACCATAACAATATGTAAAGATAACTATTTGCTGATAGCACAACAAATATTATCATTTGGGTTTTCTACATACTCACAGTCATATTTCCTCCTGAATTTATGTCCAAAATTGCACTTCCTTGGCTGAAAGAAACCCACAGTACATTATTAGAGTAGTTTCTATAAGAAATGGGAAATATAATTTTAATTTATGTACTATAAACATAGAGAGAATAAAAAAATCTGAGTCAATTTTTTTTTTGAGTTAGCTTAAAAAAATTCACTCGTACCCGCATTGATTTTGCAAATGCAGACCGCCCTGTTGGATCCTGATCATTTTATTGAGTTTTTTTTTTAAATTTAATTGGTATTCCAAATTTACCTTTGGCTTAGAATCACGATTTATATATATATATAAAGAGAGAGAGAGAGAGAGAGGTTTTTGGCTTAAGCCGAGCCACTAATCAAATTATGACACCTCAATATAATGGCTTGGATCCAACAGAGAGCTCCTCAGCCACGTGAAAGGATTACTTTATTACACAAGTTGATTTTCATGCATTTTGCTACTCCAAAAGCACCAACCGAGACATCATATTTTTACCAAGAATAGATTTAGGTACATTATGTGATAGTATCTTGTACATAATCTTACCCCACACAGTGATCACCTACAATCAGTGAGTTGGTGCTGACATGAAGCAGTGCCATATGGCCATCAGTATGTCCCTGAATTGAAGAAAAAATTGTACAGTTTAGAGCTAACAATAAAAATGCACACGTGTCTCTGGAATTCCGATAAAAACACGCTTAAATCCTATTTACCATCAGGAGTGAGAGAATTACAATAATCAACTAAGAGCTGCTAGTTAAATAAGAGCTGGCAATTTGGACCCGAGGATTGCATAAAATGAACCCGGTTCATTTCTAGGTTTGGTTCGGGTTTAGGCCTTTTCAACCCAACCCGAAAATCCAGCTCTAAGTCAAGCACATATAAACATAACTCATCTAATCTACATTCTTGGAAATGAAACAATTACCGGAGCAAAAATGACTCTCAATCGTTGACCACCGATGCAAATGTCTTCAGCTCCAGACACTGAGGTGTACCCAAGAGACCAGTCACCTGTCGTCATAAAGAAAAGGTTTTGTTACAAAAAATTTGTAGAAAGTGTATAAAAATCATGAATTATATCAACAAAAAAGAACACAGCACAATTGGCCAAACGAAATGGAAAGCTTCACGAGGAACATTACAATACTGATTAATGGCATAAAACTCAAATGTCAATACAATCATAATCCATAACCTTTTCCAACACGACGCATGGTATTTTCATGTGCCAATAAGGTAGCATCGGGATTATATTTTTGGATAATGGAAAGACCTGAGAGAAAGCACGAACCAGAAAATCATAACCAGTGTGTCACCTGTAGTTATAAAGCACAATCTTGTAGAATTAAAGAAAGTACTTAGTACAAAAAATTACCATCAACATGATCACGGTGATGATGGGTAACAAAGACCACTAACTTTCTTGGCAAATTAGAAACAATTTTCATGAGCTGAACATATAAATGACGAAATAATTAAGCTTATTTCAAAGTAATCAGCTCTCAATATGTCAAAAATACACTACTTTCCATAGCGTAACTGACAATACAGAAACTAATGAAGATCAACATTGATCAGAAAAAGAAAAAAAATCATTTTGGTGAGGAAATAGTAAACTAACTCATCGTACCTCTTCATGGCATTCTGATTTACAGCCTGGATCCACTATCAACGCATCTCCACGAGCGACAAAACTATTATCCCCGCAATCATCTGAAGTGTACTCTGGTGCAAAAACAACCAAGTTCGTTGTTCTGAAAGGTTTTTGCGTCCTACTTTTCATAGGTAGAAGAATAACACCAGGAGGGTACTCCTGGAAACAAAAACAATATTTAGTTCTGCAAAAAAAAATGTAATGAATAGGTAAGCTTGGGAATGATTACACTCAAGCTAGAGCAAAATAGAAAGTACATCTCTGAAAACAAGATTTTTGTTTTTGTTTTCAAGAACAAAAAAGGAAGAGAATCTAATAGGGCATCCAAAATTGATCTATAAGCTACAGCAAAATCAATCTTCTTTACAAATGCTCCAAAGCAAATTCCTTAATGGTCCATTTGGATTTCAATTGAAATCTTGGATTTGAGCAAAATACAATGTTTGGATGCACAAAGAATTTGGATTTAGCTCAAATCCAAATAGAATTCAAAACATGCCTAGAAGATGAGATTTCAAATGGCAACTCATAGCATGTCATTTGAAAATTCATGGTTTCTCCAACATTAAATTTGTACTTGAAATAGCATATTTCAAATCATGAATTTAAAGTCAAATCCACAAATCTAAACACAACCTAAATTACTTTAAGCAGAACCAGTAGTAGCATATCCTCGGCAGTGCGATAAATTTGCTACATCTCGTAGCAGTGTAAAACACAATCTATCAACATTAAGCTAACCTGGTAACATAATGTGGAAGAGATGGGCTTTGACTTTGCTGGTTGTGCCGAATCATTTAGCAGTCCAACAACCACCAAAGGCCCCACACGATCACTACTCGGTTTTACTTCCCACAGCAAGTTCAAACAACTTTGGACAGTCGTCCACTTACTCGACTCTGCATTCGCAACTCCAATGTAAGTTCCATGGACACAACAAACAACAGTTCAGTACTAAACATAAAAAGATCTTGAAATCTATATGAGATGATTTAGTATTCAACTTCGTGTCCACACAAAGGTGCAATTAGCCTGGCATTATCAAACTTACTTATTTCACATATATGCTAATGCAATACAATTACGACTATAAAGACATTGCTTCTCTGAGAATTGGCTCCAAAAAACTAGATTCCCTTTTTGAAATTCACACTATTGTACATGTAATTTTTAGCGTACTTTCCATGAGCATAACAAACAACTGTTTGGTACTAAATTACTAATCAGAAAAAGATCCTGAAATCAATATGAGATGATTTCGTATTCAACTTTGTGTCCACTATAAGGTGCAATTAGCATAGCAATCAAACTTACTCATCTCACATATATGCCACACAGTTACAACTGTAAAGACATAGCTTTCCTAAAAATTGGCTCGAAAAAACTAAATTCCCATTTGAAATCCACGCACTCTAATATATGTAAATTTAACCTAAACTTTATGAGCATAAAAAATAACTGTTCAGTACTAATCAGAAACAGATCATGAAATCTATATGAGACGATTTAGTATTCAACTTTGTGTCCACTCAAAGGTGCAGTTAGCATAGCATTATCAAACTCACTCGTTTCACATATATGCCATACTATAACGACATCACTTTGCTAAGAATTGGCTTGAATAAACTAAATTCCCATTTGAAATCCACAGGCTCATATATGTTATTTTAACTTAAGTTCCATGAGCATAACAAACAACTGTTTGCTACTTATCAGAAAAGACCCTGAAATCAATATGAGACGATTAAGTATTCAGCTTTGTGTCCACTCAAAGGTGCAATTAGCATAGCATATCAAATTTACTCATTTCACATATATGCAATACAATTGTGAATTCAAAGGCAATGCTTTGCTAAGAACCACACAAACCTTGTAAATTGTTATACCCAGCTACAAGCTTCCCCGCAATGAATACTACCTGAACTGGCAACCCGGGTCCAAATTCAGCCTCTTCCACATACTTCCAGAACTTCCACTCCTCCTCCTCGGCCACAATCCGAAATCCTAATTGCTCAGAAACCTATCAAAACCACACAAAAAATCACATTTCAAAAACCACAACCAAGAATCAAAAGTTCAAAACAACCCACATTATTGTTTCTATCAACCGTCACATGAAAAACAAGTTCTCAATCCACAATTACCAAATCAAGAGCAGAACCAAAATCAAAATCGCCTAAATTGATCCTCGCCGGACACGACTCTGCTCCTCCCACCACAACCCGAGACTGCGAACTTCCGAGGCGGTTCAATTGCGCAGAAGGCAAGTCCCAGAGATCAGAATCGACGTAAGAGTCGTACTCCGGGTCGCCGAATTTCGGAGGGCGTTGCTGTTTGACGACGAGAAACTCGTCGTCGTTCAAAGGGTTTTTAACGATCACAGCAAGTTTGTGACTTTCCATCGGAAATTGAATCGGAGAGGTCGAATCCAGAGGTTTCTGAGCTTCAAATTCGAGCCTCTTTAATGGGTCTGGACCGTCTGGTTCGGTGGTTGAGCTGAACAATCGGTGCAACGGTGAAGGAATTGATGAAATGTTACTGTTTTGTTGATGAATCAGGTGGAAATGGCGGAGAATTCAGAGCGAAGCATTGATTGGGTCTTCAATGGAAGCTCTCTACTCTGCAACTACCACCATTACTGGTCACCCTGTGTCTTCACTCTTCACCACCAGCTCTTCAACGTATAGTTTCGCTCCAGTTTGTATGAAAAATGATTTAAAACCTAGACGCTCTACACCAGCTGGCCTATTAGCTCAGCTGGTTAGAGCGTCGTGCTAATAACGCGAAGGTCGCAGGTTCGAGACCTGCATGG
>JAYMTF010006284.1:0-10442 GCA_036897485.1 Pelargonium nanum
AGAGAAATACAATCATTTTTTTTCATAATAACTAACGATTAGTCAACATTAATATATTATTAAATTATTTAGTGCATTATAATAAAAAAAATCCCGAGCAAAGGTGGGTACCAAAACTAGTTTTATACACAATTTGGGACAAATAGCATTTTTCAATAAAAAATTCATGAATCTCTTCATTTTCATTTTTAACATGGATAGATTAGATTGGTCTTAAAAAATGGCTGTCCAAATATGGGCTGAGCTGGGTTAGGTTTCTCTTAACCGGTTTAAAATGTGGGCCTAAGGCCCTAGGGTTACATCTCTCATCGAATTGAATCAAATCAAATCTCCCAAATTCAGAAAATGTTCACGCTGATAAACGATAATTCAAATTTCCCCAAATTGCCAGCAATTGCTTGGTTGCTCAGCAATGGCAGCAGCAGCAGCAGCAGCAGCAAAAGCAGCTTCGAAACAGTTTTTCCTGTTTTCTTCACTGTTACAGCCACCTCTCCGCCACCTTCGAGCCCTCACCCAAACCTCCTCTTTGTCGCTCTACAGCAGCAGCACCGCCGGTGTACGAATTTACGCTACAGCTACGAAACCGAAGAGCAAGCGTGGCAACAAGAAGAGAAAAGAGATTGCCAGGAAGCAGCAGATGGAGAACTCGCCGCCGCAGCTGCGAGTAGCCAAGGAGTCGCATTTGAAGCGGAGGACACGGTCGGAGAGGAAGTTCGATGAGGAAACGGCTCAATTGTACGCCGGAGAGGGTGCTCCGCACATTCCGGTGATGCTCGGAGAAGTTCTGGACGTCTTCTCTTCGTATTCACTCCGGTCATTTGTCGATTGCACGGTCGGAGCTGCCGGCCATTCCTCCGCCGTAAGCGCTTATCTCTCTCTCTCGTATGATGTTTTGCAGTTTCTGTGAAGTCAAATTATTGAGTAATTTGAATTTGGGAGTGGAATGAGATTCCAATTGCATTTTCTTATGATAAAGAGTTCATTTCTCTCTCTCTCTCTCTCTCTCTCTCTCTCTCTCGTTTACTGTCTATTAGTCTATAGCCATAGGAATATTTGTAGTATGATGTTTTGCAGTTTCTGTGAAGTCACATTATTGAGGACTGAGGAGTAATTTGAAATTGGGATTGGACTGAGAGCCTAATTACATTTTCTTATGATAATGAGTTCATTTCACTTTGAAGTATGTATGTATGTATGCATTATTAGCTGCTTGCTGTGTTGATGCAACTTTTGTCATGAGGCAGTTTTATCTACCATTTTTGCTCTTGTAATTCCTGCAATTAATGTTCCTTTGTTGTTTTTTTTTTCTTATCTCATATGGATATTAGTTACTAATCACTTCAGAAATTATTCTATGTAGTGTAGTGTTGCTCAATTTTTGAATCGGGTTTCTCATTTACCATTACTTGTTTAGTGATTCTAATATCTTAATTTCTGTCTATCAAGCTTGGTATTGAGATTTGCTATCCTCTGATTTGTCCGTCTTCTTCGAATCTGTTATGTTTGTTTTAATAACAGATAATCCAGGCCCATCCAGAACTGCAGTTTTACGTTGGATTGGATGTTGATCACATGGCCCACGAGAAGGCTCAAGATCGAATCAACGCTCTCTCGAAGGGTGACTTGACAGCACATACCCTTGTAAAGAATTTCAGAAATATTAAAACAGTGCTTACCAATGTTGATAAAAACGTTCTGGATTCTGGGATTGATGGCATCTTGATGGATTTGGGAATGTCATCCATGCAGGTTTGCCTTTTTAGACACTTGCTTCATTCAAATATAACTTGGTTTAGGTTTTGGCTCTGTAAATATCTTTTCTTTCAGCACTGAAATATACCGCCTTTTGTTAATAGGTAAACAATCCCAAAAGAGGGTTCAGTGTGCTTGCTAATGGACCTCTTGACATGCGAATGGATCCACAGGTAAGATTTGTTATGACTTATGACTTAATTAGGTAACAAGCTCTTCCGTGGACCATCATAGATGTGAAATTTCATTCTAACCATGTTTTTTATTTTTTTTTGCTGACTGAATAAGGTCCTCCGTAAGACGATATTTATGTTAAAGTTCATTTTACCGTAATTTATTTTTTCTTGCTGACTTATTAAAGCATTAGTTAAAGGGCTAAAACTTAACTGAAGCCTACAAAAGTAATTTACTTTATTCACTGATTCAGAAACGAGTAGTCTTTCTTCCCATTGAGTTTACATTGTGAGCCTTCTGGGGATTTAGAATACTGATTCAAATTTTACTGACTCTATATGAGCCCCGAGAATTTTTTCCAATGTAGAACGATTTGTGTATAAACTCTATTCATATAAACTGATTGGAATAGGCCTATGACAGGCAAGCCTGAAGGCAAAAGACATTTTAAATTTTTGGCCAGATGATGAAGTGGGGCGCATCCTGCGGGAGTATGGGGAAGAGAGTAACTGGCGCGCTCTTCAAAACAAGATTGTTAATGCCCGTCCGAACGGTGGATTGCATACTACTACGGAACTGGTAGATCTCATACGGAAGGGTGCTCATGGGGATAGAGGTCGGTGTTCTCCCATCTGTTATAAAGCTTTGTTGTTTGGATTTGTGTTCGAACAAGTTCACCTTAATGTCCTTAAAAACAGCAGTAGTGGGCGACCTCCAGCCTAAATGAAAAAGAAAGGAAGCAGGAGATATTTAAAGCTAATCGTAGTTGCTATGTTAGTGCATCATTGGTTAACGAGTTTGATTTAATCTAATTACTACAGGCGGGAGACAAGGTTGGATAAAGACAGCAACTCGGGTATTTCAAGCTCTAAGGATAGCAGTTAACGACGAGCTCAAGACACTGGAGGATGCTCTCTATGGTTGTTTTGACTGCCTTGCACCCGATGGTAGGCTCGCTGTGATCTCGTTCCACAGTTTGGAGGACAGAATCGTAAAACAAACATTTCTGAACATCATCAACGGCAAAAAGGGAGATGAAGATAGGGTTGAAGCAGACGTCTCAAGGACCACAAATAACATCGAGCTGAAGGAAGCCTGGATAAAACAGGTAATACAGGGCTGCAACGGAACAATACTCACAAAGAGACCAATAACACCGTCTGAAGAGGAAGAGAAACTAAATGTCCGGTGTAGGAGTGCTAAACTCAGAGTGATTCAAAAAGTTCGAGGATAGATAAGTTATAATCACATCCTTTAACTACTCTCCGAGCAGAAATGTCTTGCGCAATCCTCGTGCATTTCCATATTTATTGAATTTTTTACTATGAGTCTTCTGTCTTGTTGGTGCATAGATGCTAGAAATCAAGATTTGTTTATGTTATCAACCGGAAATAATGTACGGAATACCAATGAGCTCACATTTCTTTTCAGTGTCGGTACAAACATGAAATGTTAACGTGATTATGGTATGATCTTGAAGTTATGGAACGAAGGAATGAAAATAATTCTGGTTTGTTATTGAATAACAAGATTCAAGCTCTTAAGTCCTAACGAGATGGGAAGAAAATCAATTCCGTAAGAAGCCCTAAAGATTTTCTTCAACACAATCCTATTTTGTACAAAACTCCAAATGATACGTGTCACCTTGGAGAACATTTGTAGCCCATATAATAAAAAATTATATGCAAAACTTCCACTACAGAAGTCTACTGCTGGAGAACATAGGCACATATACCAACTGATATGCAAAGCAAACTCACTTGATAATAAAAATTGTAAACACAGGGTTTATTGCTTTCCAGCTTTAATTCTCATCCTCTCTAATAAGTAATAACTAGATGTTCTCTTCAAACTTAAAATCCCATAATACCTCAGCTAGGCATCAAAATTTCAGAAACAAATGTGGCTCATTTCTGAGTGCAACAGACAGACAATCATATGAAAAACAGTCTCTTACAACCTCAAGAGAGAACACCAATTTCTTGCAAACATACTGAAAGAAAAATATCTAACATAATCAGCAGACGATCTTCTGCCTCAAAAAAGCCAGCCCTCCATGTGTGGTTCAGCTATCAGAAGACGACGCCTTGACGTCCGGATTCAGATTCACTGAGAAAGTCCATTGAAAAGAAGAAAAAAATTAGAAAAATGAAACTAGTATCCATAGAAAATCATAACAGAGTACATAACATACATTAATTAGGAGAATCATGCTGAAAAAGAACAATAAAATTTCAGTAGCTCAAATAATCTAAGGATACATTTTTTTGTGGTGAAGGCAAATAGAACAAACAAGTCAATAGATTTTCGAATGCCCGATTAGCCATCCCATGCAAAAATAAAAATAAACAGTAGTAAGGGCCATTTTTACCAGTTCACACAGGCCACAGTATCTAATAGAATATGAAGTAGAAATTAAAATTATGCTTATGATTCATTCTAGAAAATATATCCAATTAGAGATATGAACTTACCAGCTATGATTGATTCCAAGATCTAGAGCTGGTTTATTCTCTTAATGCCTGCCCCGATCATCATTGCGTCTGTCACTATCATACCTTCTCCTTTCACTTGGTCGATGGTCATCATATCTGGCTCTCTTGTAATCATTTTGCATATCCCTTTCATATCCTCTATCTCCCCGTTCTTCTTCCTCTCGTGGCCTTCTACTTCCATGTTGCTGCACCTCGTCATCTTTTGTTGGCCTTTTGTGCTGAAGATCTTCTTCATCATCTCTTGCGTGTTTACTCCCTCTGTGCTCCTCTTCATCTCTGCTATTATTTCTCCCTCCCCTACGCTCTTCATAATCATAATCATCCCTCCTCTTTTTGAGTTGCGGCTCATCATCCCTCCTGCTTCCTCTTTGTGGTTCGTCTTCCCTCCTGCTTTTGCGTCGTGGTTCATCCTCCTCCCTGTTTTTGCGTTGCAGATCAACATCCCTCCTGTTTCCTCGTTGCGGTTCATCATCTGCAACTCTGGTACCCCGTTCAACATGTTCATCACGCACTCCAGATCCAGCAAGTCTAGAGCGGTCATCTCTTTTTCTATCATCCTTGTTCCTGTATGCCCTCGCGTCCAACTCAGATTCAGTTTTACTACCCTTCCTATATTCCCCACGATGCAATGTGTCTTGCTCAAAATTTCGGTCTCTTGACTTTGACTCAGGTAGCTCATCCACATTTTCATCATCAAACTTCCTCTTGCCCCTAATCATTTCTTTGCTATCATGACCAGATCTATCCATGGAACCCTTAGACTGGTAAAGATTCTCTAGCTTCCTTAATGCGTCTAATGCATTGTCAGTTGCACCACTCCGCTCTCTTTTGGGATCATCCCTGTCAAAAGCACCAGATCTATACCTTTTCTCTTCTATAACAGATCCTGGACCGCTCCGTCCACCTCTGCTGTATTCCCCATCTTCAAGTTCACTCTTGTTCTTATCCTTGGGCTTACTTCTACTAGCTCTAACGTGTTCATAATCACTGCCACTACTGCTCTTATGAGAATCTGGCCTCCTAACTACCTTTTCCGTCCCATTGTTCGTTTTGGTACTTCTCCTGCCATAGATGGAATCAGAGTCTTCATCAGAATCAGGTTTCCTCCCATGCTTCTCTATCTTTTCATCACTTGAAGTATCATAATCATCACCTTTAGTCTCAGCTCTTCTCCCACTTCTCCCTCTCACCTCCCTTTTATGTTTTCTCACTTTGTCAGAATCCGATTCACTGTTCTCATCAGTGCCATTGTTAGCATTCCAGCGATCATCCATGCTAGGAATCTCTCTCTCAGTCATCCGACTTCCACCCGGAACATTTCTTCGTTTCTCAAGCTGACTTCTTTTCTTTTCCATCCCACTGTCATCAGATTCAATATCGGAATCATCCCGTCTGCTTGTTCTCGCATGTTGCTTCCTCTTTTGAGCTCCATGCTTCTCATATGAGTCTTCTTCTGAAATAGAATCATCATCTGACTCATGCCTCGAGTGCGATTTCTTGTACTTCTCAACTTCCTTTTTTGATCTACTCCTTCCATCATCACGGTCATGTGAATCAAGTGTCTTTTGTGATTTCTTGTATTTCTCAACTTGCTCTTTAGAACTCTTCCTACCAACATCATCATCATCAGAAGAATCATCTGAATCATGTCTCTTGTGCGATTTCTTGTATTTGTCAACTTTTTTGGAACTCTTCCTTCCAACATCATCATCATCGGAAGAATCAGAATCATGTCGCTTGTGTGGTTTCTTGTATTTCTCAACTTCCTTTTTGGAGCTCTTCCTTCCAAAATCATCATCGGAAGATTCATCTGAATCATGTCTCTTTTGCAGTTTCTTGTATTTTTCAACTTCCTTTTTCGAACTATTCCTTCCAACGTCATCATCAGAAGAATCATCAGAGTCATGTCTCTTGTGGGATTTCTTGTATTTCTCAACTTCATTTTTGGATTTCCTTCTTCCAGCATCATCATCATCAGAACTTTCAGTATCAGAATCATCACTGTCATAGGCTTTGTGCTTCTTTGAAATTTTCTTTTTCTCCTTGCTGATATCAATATCAGAGTCACTGTTGTCACTTGTTCCACGCTTCTTAATCTTCTTTTGTGCCCTTTTTGCATGCTCAGCACTGCTATCGGAATCAGATGAGTCATCCCTACGTCTTCTCTCCTTGCGTGCTTCCTTTCCATGGTGCCTTAATTCATCAGAACTTTCTCTTTCACCTTCATTTTTCTTACTTTTAGATTCTTTAGCACCCTTTTTCTTGTCATCCTTTCCTTCCTTCAGATCTTCAACCATCCGCTTTTTTGGCCTAAAGTCCCGGTCCAAAAAAGAATGCTCAGGTTTGCCGTCATCATCTGAATCACTCATTGGCCTGTTCCTCAGTTTCTCATCTTCATCATCATCACTTACTTCCCCTTTCGGTACATCGACTTCAGAAGTGCTTATTCCAAGAGCAGACCTTAATGTTTCCATCTGCTTTTCCTTCCTGGCAGCAATCTGATGCGTCTGCGTATCTGAAAGTCTATTATATAACCCAAAAGCGTAAATATCACAGATCATGTAATGAATAACCAAACTCTAACTCAACAAGAACAATACCAAAAAAAAATAGCAGATTCAACAAGTAAAATAAATAGCACAAATCATGTAATGACTAACCAAACTCTACATCCAATGCAATTAAGAGCATAATTACCAAAACAAATCATCTAGTAAAAGCAAACCAAACCAAATTCAAGCAAATTCAAAATAAATCTAGTAAAAGCAAACTAAATCAAATTCAAGATAAAAAGTAGCAAAAATCAAATAAATTACTCACTTATTGTCCAAGTTGGATCCACCATCTTCCTGAGAAGCAGAGGCGGCTTCGAGAGTCCTCCTGGCCTCCTCAAGCTTCTGTGCGATCTCAGCATCGGTGTAGCCCTGGTCTGTGAGTTTGTCCTCGAGAACAACGAGCTTGAGCTGAATCCGGCGCTTGCGATCGTGCTCGAGAACGTCCTTGTTAGGTTGCTTGCTGATGCCGGCGGTTCCTTGGCCGGCCTCGAAACCTCTAGTGTTCTCGGAAACCTTACCGGTTTTGGGCCTCACGAAGAACTTGTTGGTCTGGACATAGCCGTTGGTGCCTGACCCTCTCGCGGTCTGTAAACCTATCCCGTTGTACATCTCCGCGAACCCTAATTCGAAATCGAAAAATTACGAACAAGAAATTGAATCGATTTGTGAGGAATGTGAAGCAAAATTAGGATAATTGCTTACTTTGTCGTTGTAGTTGTTGATGGAAGTGGCTGGGAGATGGACGAATCTGATAGCTTCCTCTTCTCTTTCTCTGTGGATGTCACAAATGAAAAAACCCTAAGATATTTTAGATTCAGAGAGGGGGTGTCAGGTATGGCTTTATAATTTATTTAAAAGTTACTGTTTTTTTTTTTTTTTCTTTGAATGCAAAAGCTATTGTATTTAGCCTAGGACTAGGATAAGTATTTAGCCTAGGACTAGGATAAGTAATTCAAAACTTATAATACTTCGTAATAATAGTAAAAATAAATAAATTGAGATATCATATTAAAAAAAATGAGACAAACCTTTTTTTGGTGCCACGAACTTTGACTAAATGTACATATAGGTGTATGAACTTATAATTTGTATTAATAGGTGCATGAACTATCAATTTTAAACTATTAAGTTAGTTTAGTTTACGGTGTTTAATTTAACTGTTAACCTAAGCTGACTAGGATGACACATGGATATTTAATATATATTTTTAATTCAATCAAATCCACGTCAGCTGCTGACGTGGTTGATATCGTGTGAATGAGTTTTCTTTCCTCAATGCCTTCTTTGTTAATTTGAAGTTATACCATAAGTTGAGCAGCAACTATGCTACACTAAAACACCATCTTCTCCATTCTCCAACACATTCATTAATTCAGCGACTGTTCATATGCAGCATCGGCTTCGACGATGGTTCATTTGTCACACCGGCTCCGGCGACATCATCAAGATTTCTTATATATATAATCTGAGTTTTTTTTAGGAATCGGATCTGCATAAGCCGCTCCTTTCTTGTTAAAAGATCCAAAAATTACAAAATTGGAAGGTAAAATCTAAGAAGAATTGTGAATAATCTAATTTAATCAAAATTTGTTGTTGTGTTCATAAACATCTGAATAGATGTGGATTGTGAGCTAAAATCGTATAACAAAACTCTAAAGATTGTGATGGATAAGAAACTTGAATGATGACATATAAGAAAAATTAGATATGAAGCTTTAAGAGATCCTATCAATGAAGGTGGAGATGTTAAAATTCAAAGGAATAATGAGAAATTCGGAATGCTAATAGTTATGAACAATTACTTGATATTTCAAAACTTATCTCACATTACAACCACAAGTTTCAAAAGGATACTTTCAAGAACATGAAAGTTCCATTAGCAAAATAAAATTCAATCCAACACTATAAAATTCCTGGAACTAGATACACTTCATATAAAACACTTAAAATTTATCCATGATTACAAACACAAATTCCAAATGATCTTTCTATGATCATGACAATTCAATGAGCAAAATTTAAAATCACAATCCATCAAACTAAAATTACCAATGGTACCTCCAAAATCAATAACAATCTCTACTAATCCAAAACAGTGTTCAATCTCCAAAAAGTACAAGCATTTCAAAAAACAAATGGAAGCTAAAACATATTAATGTCGATCTCTATTTTTCCTTGACATAACATCCGTTCCTCTTTCTTTTATTTGATCCATGATCAAACGTTGATTTTCTTGTCCAGGCTACAATGATAACAGTTGTTAGTTAATGGCTTGTGATGATAGTCATAAAATCAAGATTAGGCATACTAACATTCAAACTAACAATACCATTATTTTCATTATGATATATTCCATGTCCTTGAAATGAATCTTTTCTCCTAATTGGAAGCTTTGACAGTTTAATGGGTTGAGATGATCCTAATCTTCTTTGGTCATTTGAAACCTGCATTCTTCTTATGTGAGTGTATATGATGATAATATATCATTAAGTTCAAATGTATTTTACGAAACTTTCCTTATCAGCTTGTAGGTGGAACAAACTATCCGCATCGATAATCCCAATATGCATATAGAGAGTGCAAGATATCATAGAATTATTGAAAATGATACCAGTGTTTATAAACGAAATCAACTATGTGAAATTGTGGATGGAAATATGAACATATTCCTCATTCATCAAGCATTACAAAACTCATGAGCAAATAACAAAATTTTTAGTTCAATCAAATAGAGGAAAATCGAGTTTGTGTGAACTGAACTACAAAATTAGCATTCGTGTAGAGAAAACGAACCGTTTTTTTTTTTTTTGTGAAACGACTCCGCATAGTATACACTCCAATTCTTCAGTTTATGTATCAGATAAACTCAAAAGGAAGAAAAATGTTCCAAAATGGTCCTCTTAGTATCTGTTTTGTTCCAAGATGGTACCCAATTTGGTTTTTGTTTCAATTTAATCCTGTTAGTATTAAGATTATTCCAAAATGGTCCTCTTACTATTCATTTTGTTCCAAATTGGTCCTCAATTTAATTTTTGTTTCAATTTAGTCCTCTTACTATCAAGATTCCAATTTAGTCATCTTAGTATAATTTGGTTTTAAACTAGTTCATCTCGTACATGAGCCGTCAAATTATGATGATGTTGAAAATAGTTTTATTTTATTTATTAAATTAAATAATTTTATTTTTAACATGAAAATTACGTAAGGAGTTGCTAATGAATATTTTGCACGCACAGGTGACTTGAAAAGGCATATATTTTCTACAAAATATGAATCGGGTCGAAAAATCGCTCATTTACACTAAAAATATGAATTTCATCCACTCTAATTTGACGCAAACCCCTTTCGAAAATGATTCAATATATTTTTTACCAATACAAATACGATCCAAAATCTGAATTGTCGTTTTTACTCGACGACGTAATCACCACGTTAAAATTTCACATTATTTAAATTAATAAAAATA
>JAYMTF010006285.1:0-10439 GCA_036897485.1 Pelargonium nanum
TTAATAAAGAGTATTTTGTTGATAAAAAAAAAAAGATTCCTTAGGTCGTTGCAAGATAGAATTTCGGCACCTTTCTGTATAAAAAAACACTCAAGTCATTTGAAAGGAAAAAATGATGACTTGCAACTTCCAAAAGGGTTTGAAGAAGTAAAAAGGTTTAAAAAAAAAAAAGAAGAGACAAAAAACAACTCATGTTTTGCTCACACATGATCTCTTGCTTCACATCATTCACAAGATGCACCACTCTATTTATATAAAAACCTACATACCCTTAGTGCTCAATTGGAAAAAAAGTAGAATTACTATCCCCACAAGTAAGCCGAACCATATGAGATTTACAATGCCAAAAGAGCCCCCTCTTGCTTGAGTAAAGAGGATCAACTAAGGTGCAAACACATTTCTATTCCAAGAACATAGTTCCTTAGACAGACGAACCACCTTAAAATGAAGAGTACTAGCAACGCCCAAACATGAGAGATCATAAACTCAAAACCAGAGTGAGATGCACACGTGAGATGATATTTGAAAGGCTTTTAGATATTAAACATTTATGTTTTTGTGAATAAAAACACAATTTATTTTTCAACAAGATATACGATTATTTAAATCTATTTTTTAATACAGTGACAACTCAAAGATGGGCAATCACAGCACAGGAGAATGCAAATTCGTTTCATAGCATTTGGATTAGGTTAGAGTTGGAGCAGGTCAGATTTGCAACACACAGCTTGTAATTTATATAATATAATAGATGCTATCTCGTGTTAATCATTCATCAAACTTATAAAACCCATAATTAAATAATAATATGCACCTAAAGTAATGTATCATAATTTCTCTCACACACACATATATAAATAAAAAAAATGATTGTATTAAAACCTTAAAAATATGGAGGAGAAGCTTATCTTCAACTCTATATATTCTGTTACGGTAACAGGTGGTCCCCTCCAAATCAATAATTCAAGCCATCGTCACCGTCCAATTCAGCTTGGTGGCTCATCCACTCACCAAAGAAATATACAGCTCAAAGCAAGCCAAGTCGCCAACAAAACGCCAACTCCTCTTTATCTGTCATAAAGTTTGTTTAGCTTTCAAATTACAAACAAACATCCAATTTAATCATCCATTCCTTACTGATTTGGGAAATCAAAATTGACTGGAAGTCAACGATCGAAATGAAAGGCTTTAGCCTTTAACTGAGAAATTCATCCACCTCCTCAGACCTCAATCAATACGAAACAGCAATACCAACTTCTTCTGTTATGTTATCTATCTGTTATGTTGGGGTGGTGGATGTGGGTCCCACCCGCATTATATATTTATAATAATTATTAATTATTACCCGCCAATACAAATCCAGGAACAGAGAATCGTCTCTATTCCCTGTCTGAGCCCTGTGATAAAAAATATATAAAACCATCACAAAAACAAAGTTTTTCATTTCTCTTCTCTTTCTTTTTCATTCACGGCTTCTTGCTTTTTCTCTTGAGTTTTATAAAGGAGAAGAGAAGGAAGAGGAGATAAACACCAACCAAAAGGAAACAAAAACACAGAACAAAACTTGTTCGTGTTGCTCGAAAGTTTCCAACTTTCTGTAGTGAATGGCTGATTTGGAGAAGGTGGTGGTGGTGGTCAATGGGGCGGCGGAGGAGGATGAGGAAAGCGCCGCCTTGTTGGAAGGAATGTCCGTCTTGGATTTCGACGTGCTCTGCTCGACGGTGGCGTTGCAGACCCAAGGCAAGACCCACCACCTCCTACAAGTAGATGAACAAGAAGAAGGGGGCGAGGAATTTGGTGGGGTTTTCAGGATGTGGGAAGGTCAGGTCCTTGATTGCTTCGATGACCCAACCATTGCTCTCGAATCCGCTTGGTGGGTTCGATTCTCTCTCTTCCTTACTATTTTCTAATTTTTGTTGCTTCAATTTTGTTAATACTGAAAAATATGAACTTTGTTGGGTTACTGGGTATAAATAAAGTGATTTTGCAGACATTTTTTGGTTGATATATGAACATTTGTTCAACCCTTTGTTAGTTTCTGATGTACACGAAAACATAAGAAGACCACAATTTTGTACTTTAATTTTGTTATTTCCATTTTTCTGGTGATAAAAAATGTTGCTGAAAATATGGTTGGATGCTTAATTTGTGGTGTAGAAAATTTATGTTTCCTACTTTTCTTCTGTTAGTTGAATGTTTTAAATGGGTGTTGCAACCAAGGAATCTGTTTTTCTGCCATTGCCCCACCTAATCACCTACTTTTCTGGGCTGTGTAGTTGAGGCTTGACCTCATTATTTGAGTATCTGATAGTTTCATTCTTTCTTGTATTAGCAAATTCTCTCAGTTGTTAATCTCATACTTTCTTGTAACAATGCGACATGTTCAAGTCTTCTCTGACTAATGTTGGTAATGTTGTTATCCATGAGTCTAATTGTGTATTTGATGTTGCAGTTGTCCATGCTACAGATTCGGAAAGAACATGAGGCGAGCTGGTTTTGGTCCTTGTTTCATTCAGGTAACTTGATTGACTCCTAGGAGTTTCAAATTACATTCTTCTCGAATTATTATATTTGCATAGAATCACCTCTCTATACTTGTCGTTGCTGTTCCAAATCTTGCTCTCAGTACAAATGTACCTGTTGTATAGAAATTCTGATTCTGTTGTGACTTGTGAAACTTTGCAGGGGATAATTTATTTCATCCTTGTTGTTGGCACCCTTCTCAATTCCATTGCCTTCATTGTTAGCAAGCAGCACTGCTTCCTGTACTTGGCGGTTGCTTTTGCCATTTCATTTGGAACATATTTAGGCTATTTACGTACACAGATTAAAAGGAAGTTTAACATCAAGGTGAGCACTTCCAAATATTTTGGTTCATCATTTTAATACAGCAGCGCCTTGTAATTATTGATATAGGTGATCTCACTCCAATTATGACAGTTGAGAAACCATATTGCTTGGTGTATGCTAGAGTATAAAGCTAATTTTGGGACTTCAACTATCATGTTAAACTTATAGTTTAGTTGGTCATCTACATGGTATTAGAGCCCTGTAGACTAAGAGGTCAGAAGTCTGAGTCTTGCCACCACTCTTATTATAAAGAGGACCGTGTGCATCAGTTTAAGCCTTTAGTTGGGTTGGTCTTCTACAAGGTACTAGCTTGCATATTGGACAATCAGTCTTATCCTTGATTAACATAATAGAGTTTACCAGATCATTCTTTGTACTGAAATACCTTCCTGTGAGCCGGTAGTATTAGATGATGCCTTCTTGTTTTCTCTTTCCTGAGTGAATAGATGCGGGAAATGGCCGGGGGTGCTGTTACGGAGGATAACTTGACATGTGCTATTCTTGCGTCAGTTGTCTTCTATGTAGCATTAAAATGAGTTAGTTCTGCTTTTCTACCAGTATATGACCCACAAATTACTATTCATCATATCTTGGAGTGGGATTTTAAGATCAACCAACTTGTATCTGGCCCTGTGTTTTCAATGGCTATTAATAATTGGATGGGCTGTATGTGGTTTAAAATAGAAATCCTAAATATTGACAAAGACAAAATGGAAACTATTAAACTTGTTCGTCTTTCTCTTCATTCTTCTTAGTTCTGGGTTTTCTGTGGATGTCCCACTTTTTGAACTATTGATTAATGATCAGCATACTTGAATACAACTTTTATTTATGTACTCAAGAATTTTATTTATCTTTATGAACTGTATTTGGTTCTCTTCAGCTCTGCTTTCAAGTCTTCAACCTCTTTTAGTAGGATCCAATCCGACTTTCTTAAATTGCATGCATATTTCTTCATTGACAAAATTTTAGTATTTTGTATCATCGATTTTATAGTTAGCTTAAAATTCGGCTGCACGTGCCCCAAACTTCAGAGTTATAATCTAACTGATATTGCTATCTGGTATCCTTAATCAAAGCTTAGTAGTTCAAACTATCTGAACTAGACATAGCCCAAACTCTTCTTGATAAGTGAGCAGGCTTCTGTCAAGTATCAGTATAGTTGAATTGCCTTCCCGGAGAATGGCAACAATTGTATATTCCAATCATTTTCTTTGCTAAGACCAGTTACTTGAACCCAATCTGCTGGTTATGTACCTTACTGGACTTCTATGTTAAGTTACCATAACTACTACACCTCAATTCTACTAACATCTTGCAAATTATGGATTTTCAGGGTGGTGATAGTTCATTGGATGATTGCATTTACCATCTCATCTGCCCTTGCTGCACCTTATGCCAGGTCATTTCTTTATCAAGCCTTAAATTCTTCATGTAATAACATTGCAATCAAGGACCTAACACCAATCTTTCTCAAAATTTCAGTGACTGAAATAATATGTGATTTAAATGAGGTGTAGTTAAGCCTTTTGTATAACTAAAAAAGCTAACAAATAACGATAATATTGTTGTATGGAGCAGGAGTCCAGAACTCTGGAAATGAACAATGTCCAAGATGGCACCTGGCATGGTCGAGGCGACACAGTATGCATAGGCAGCTACGGGGAAGGGAGTAAAGCCTTTTTTGAGCTACACCCATCTCCAATCGTGTCCATCAAGTCCCCTGGCTTTTGTGCCATGCAGAAAAGTACAAGTGGTAGCGATCACGTTTGAAGCAAAGATGTTGATCTTCTCAGACCCAGGTTGCCCTGTCCCAGCTTTTGTGGCTGCCATCAAATTCTATCCGTTTATGAGTTGCCTGGAAATTTCATGCCAAGTTCTCTTCATCTGTACGGGATGATATGCGAATTGCAACTTGTAAGCTTTCTTTACTTAAGTATGTGGCGGTAACCAACACTAGGAAGCACAGTCATCTACTGCTCGGGCAGGACTAGTGCATTTCTGGAGTGGAAAAATAAGCTGATTGATACGTGTAAATGATTAGGAAGATAGATGTTCTCTGTTCTTTCGTGCATAACGGCTTAAGGACATCTTTTTATTGTACGACCAGAGCTTTGAAATGAAAACAGCCCTCTTCTCTATATATTCTACGTGCGCAATCGATGAATATCTTCACTGCATATAATTACCTTGTGTGATCATTTCCATTTTCTTTGTGACTCCATGACATTTTGATAAATCATTTTATGATTGATCAGAATGTGTTGTGTCTGGAGACATGGCCAAAGATCTTGAACAGCCGTACAAAACTAAGAAAAAATTGTGCGTCAAGAATTATTTTGGGACAAATTTTTACCATAAGATCTTGAATGGCTAAAGATATTGCAATAATTCTTTATGCACAAATTTATTTTTCAAAATAGAAACAATTACACTCATTTTGAATTGAGTATTTTGAGAGCTTAGGGCAGTACCCAAAATATTTGGTGAGCTAATTGTTTAGCAAATCAATCCTCAAGTGGCAAGTCAAAACAAAATATACTATACGTACCTACAAAATTATATGTCGAATTCCAAGTTGTACTTCTAAGATCTAACTAACCAATTAAAAGTGAGTCCCATATTTTGTCGAATATGTGATGGCATTGGCATGAGGTATGAGCTTTACAACTTGGGTTCTTGTCACATTCACTTGCAACTTGAGCTAATATATAATCTCAAATAATCATAGACCATCAAATAAAATTATGATTATATCACATGTGAAATGCGGGCGCATATAGGAGTATTTGTATTCTCCTTCCCAACCACTGCTATATCTTACTATTTGAATTAAATGTAAAATTAGCCTCCACTGGGTCAAAAACTTACAACTTGGCCTTCAACTATTCAGTATTTTAATCCACACATGCATATGGAAAGAATATGCTCACCCAACATAAGTTTCTCCATATATAATTTGTGACTTGACCGTCCAATTAATCTTTAATCATATGCTGACTATATTTTTAAGGAGGGAAATTATGTTTATATAATGTGACAGCCCATTTCATCCTATATACTCCCTCATTTGGCAATTTTGTAATACCTTATTTTGGCAAAAGAACCAAATTGCAATTCTGCCATATAGGTTAGCTGTATTTTCATGTTTTCCCTTTTCAAATCAAGAGTGTCTATATATTATCATCATTCCAAAAATACTAAATGTTTTAAATTTTATACATTTTTATGTATTATATGACATGACAATTTACGCAATAGATATATATTTAATACTTTAATAGTTTAAAATTTAGTTCAATGAATACATATATAATATTACTTCTCATAAATATTTGGCGTGAAACGTCCGATTTATAATAACACATTATACAAGTGACATATTGTAATTCAACAAAGTCATCATAAAATAATTTATGTGTTATATTCTATTAGTTGACACAATGTTTTGTACAAATATATATGTTAGTATAATATTTGAGACATATAACATTATTTTTATCGTTATACTTAAAATATGAGAACATTGTTTATTTTAAAGAAGAGGTCAAGTGCTGAACATTAATCTCTGGCACTTTTCATTGTTAATAATGTGAAGATCTTTTGTATAGTTCCATATGAAAAATGACTTGTGGGGTAGATCGAGTATATTTAAATTTGGTTAACTTCTGTTGTTAACTAAACATATAAAATAATTATCATATTGAACCTACTTACTTGATTTGATCTTCACTGTATGCATCTAAAATTAGAACTAATCTGTACCCAAAAAAGTATTGATTACATAATTAATTGATTAAACTAAGTGATACATATGAGATTTCAAAATAAGTATACTGTATATGTCATATTCCTCAATTATTATTTTTCCTTTCTACGAATATAAAAGCAACTTGTTCATAAAAAAAAATCCATTATATATATTAAAGTCGTGATCTAATCTACTAAACCCAACCATGACATAGGCAAGCCTACATAATGCATTCGTCATTACGTATATTTTACTATTATAAGTAATTAATCATAGCATTTTTTAATACACGTAAGTAGGTATATGTAATGAATTCGTCTGTATTCATTTTCAGAGATAAGTACAATGAACAAGTTACATATTTCCGGCCACTTCATATTAGTGCATTAGTTTACAAGTTGTTTATGTCACAAATATTTGGAAGGTTCTTATAATATATATATATGAATCTTCAAGGGACAATGTCTCAAACATCACATTTAATCCAGATTCTTAAGTTTCAATCTTAATAGGAAATATATAAATCACTTACATACTGAAATTTTGATTATTATTATTATTATTGTTATTATTTGAGGTACTCGGTTTTTATGTAGTATCATAAATTCTGGAAACTATATTCATTAAATTTGAAGTTTTGGCATAAACTTGTGTACTGTATGAACATATTCCTAAAAGATCGGGAACACATAATTTTATATACGAATTGTTATTCAACATTGTTGTTCCAATTTGTTATATATACGTCACTTTCTCTTTCTGGTAAACATTTTGGTTGCAATTTGTTTTATTAAAACATCAATTACGTAATTTGTTTGTTGTATATCAATATGGTCAACTCTTACAACTACCTCTTGGATATACACATACACAACATATATGTAATATGCATGTATTACATAGATTTGTAATGTGATCCATTATAACTTTATTTATTTCTCCTTGCTTATTGTAATGTTTTATATAGTCATACAATTGGATTTTGGAGAGTACATAAAAAATGATCGGAATAAATTAGACATTCTTGTGTCTTGAAATTGAGACAAATTCAAATAACTTAAAGAACTCAGTGCATAGATGGCGATCCAACGTCTTAAATGTACTAGTTAATTTTCAATCAAATAACATAGAACAAACAAACACTAGTAGAATACGCTAAATCATCGATCGACAAAAATATGTGAGGGAGATATCTGTGACAGATGCAGCAATTAAATTAGCGATCGGACTGCGACAAAGGTTGAAAACTCGTCATAAATACACGGCACAACTTTGTGTCGTTGATTGTTACGCATATGTATGTATGTATGTGTATGTGTATATATATAACATTGATGTCATCCCAAGTAACTAGAACAGGCTGGCATTTATGCAATTACTTAGAGATGCTATTGGAGGGACCCTCCAACTAATTAACATGGTTGCTTTGGCTGTTGAAAACCACAGTGATTAGAACAACACGCTAGTTTGCAGACCTTCAAGAGTCAACACCATGCTATTGATATATAAATATCAGTTGCTGTATGCATGGTTGATGTTTTAAGATTGAAGAGAAATAAGAGATGGTGAGGACTCCAGATACTGTGCTAAGCATGAAGAGAGGCACATGGAGTCCTGATGAAGATCAAAAGTTGGTAGCTTATATTGAGAGATATCGCATTTGGAATTGGAACCATATGGCCAAATTTGCTGGTAGGATTGGAATTACTAGTTACTGTAAACTACATAAACTAAATTTAGTTCATTTCTTGCTACCTCTTATATACTTAATTATTAGTTATATTTGCACACCTTCATTCAATTTGTTTCTTGATTTATAAGAATTATATGTATTAGTCATATATGCTTAATTAATCGATCTTTCGTGTAGGTTTGTCAAGATCAGGGAAGAGTTGTAGACTTCGTTGGATGAATTATCTAAGGCCGAATATTAGACGTGGAAACTTTAGCAAGGAAGAAGAGGAAGTCATATTAAAGATGCAAAAACAGCTAGGAAATCGGTAATTACTATCTAACAGAGAGATAGTACTCCACACACATTTTTAATGTTTGCTAAGACATTTCATAGTATGTTTATATATTTGAACATTTATTTGTTGGATTGTGTTGGTACACTTATGCTTTCCTAAGTAATATGTTTAGTTTGTGGAGAATAATTGGTGCAATATTGATATACACACACACTATATATTTTGCTTTAAGATTTATATTTTCTCCATCACAAACTTTGTGCACAGTAAAACATTTTTCATGAATGTTTGCCTGTATAGTTTTCAATGTATGTAATGTCTAGACATATTCTCTTCTTTCACACATTTCTTAACATACGTCCAAACATTTGTATAATCATTGTACACTACTAATATTCCATCAAAACTATATAGTTTTAATTTGTTTCCTAACTACTTATTTAAAACTATGTTATTTGAGTGTTTAATATCCACTCATTTCTATTTTACTCATATATATATAAATATGTATGGATTTTTATGTATCAGATGTGGAAATAATTAAGTAAAACTGCTCTTGAAAATAAAAACTAGCTAGCTATAGTGTTTGCCAGCTAGTGTTAGAAACCTAGGAATAGTTCAATGATACTTCAAACTGCAAATTAAAAAATACAGAGCTTATTTCAAAAAAAAAAAATACAGATCAGCTCATGCAATCATGAATCAATATTTATGTACAAATTAATAAATGAAAGCGTCTAGTATACATTACAATTATTTTATATGTTTTTAGCAAGTTTAGTTTAATATATGTGTGTCAAATTAGCTTATCATTCAAATTATTAATTGTAAGCATAACTAACACTTCAATCATGCTAATCAATTATACATTTATTTTTAATTGTATGATTAGATGGTCGATAATTGCATCAAGATTGCCAGGAAGAACAGACAATGAAATAAAGAATTATTGGAACACCCATTTTAGAAAGCAGATGAAACATAAGACATTGACGGATAATTTGGGCGTAAGTAGTGAAGATCACACTGCAAAGACTCCCGAATTATCAAACTCAGACGAGTTGGAGTCGGAACGTATAGTCCCAATGTCATCACTGCAAATTTCAAATTCGTCGTCGTATTGTAATGATCAAGACGCTGCTAATGAAAATATGATCATAGAAGACTCAATAGAGTGGTTTCTGGAGCTGGGGACCTTATGGGATGAGCCTTACCAAATAGCTGCTCAAGGCTTATATATGGTGGACAATTTTGTTTGCTAATATATATATATATATATATATATATATCCACCACTTCATCATTTTTATCACCGATTCATACAATTGTGAAAGAGAAAAAACACAAAATCCATCGTAATAAAGCAAATAAAACACAAATCTACCAAACCAGAAGCTGAAAATACTCAATATCAGCACATACTTGAATTTACACTGACACACAAATTGTGCTTAGTTCAGCTGAGTGACAAAGAAGAGAGTACTAGCAACTGAACAGATACAACCAACCCTATTGATTCCGGTAAGGTTTAGCATAGCTCGCTAAAGAAGCAACAAAGATTACATAAAACAAAAGCAATAGAAACGAAGATGTTAATCGTTATCCTAAAATCTCATATAAACCATTTCATCATTTTCATAACTGATTCACACTATCAATCAAATTAGGTTTCGTTCAGCTGAGAGCGAAGATGAGAGTACTGGCTACTGAATAAAACATACAACCCTAACGATTGAGGTATTGTTCGTCATAGCTAGTCAAAAAAGCAATATAGATTAGCTGAGAGGCTGATTCAGAAGCATTAGAAATTAAGAAGTTAATTGTTATCCTAAAATGAAGTTAAATTCCCTCATCAACCATATCATCGT
>JAYMTF010006286.1:0-10438 GCA_036897485.1 Pelargonium nanum
ACCCCATCCACCCCTAAAGTTCAAGGGATCAGCTTCTAAAAACTTCCCCACAGCATTACCCAAGTCCTTGTACACTATCATAGATACGTAATTGAAAGGAATATCTCTAGCCTGAACCCAGAGATCCAGATTGTTCAGCTCGATCGCGAAAGGGTTGTCTCCCGACTTCATTCTTTCCAAAATGAGAACACTCCCTTTGTATGTCCAAGGACCCCTTGTCTCCACCTTGTCCGCATCAACCTTGTCATAAAACTCGAAAAGATACTGAGAATTTTGATCAGAATTAGGAGAGGGATCAAGCAACTCCTTAGCCGTTGTATCTATATTTTCAATTGTGTCCAAATTCAATTTAATCTTAATTAACCATTTTTTTTAGCTCAAACTTTTTGCTCTCATCAATTAATATACTTTTTTTTTTCACAATATCTCTTTTCTTGCATATAATAATAAATAAATAAGTAGTTCTGTCCACACTACCCGGCCAAAAAACTTCCATGGTTCTTTACTTTTCCACCTCCAAAACTATTTAATCATAGATATATGAAAGAAAATAAATTAATTAAAAACCATAAAATTAAAAAGGCCTATGATGACCTGTAGTTGACAAATAAAGGTGGTGGTGGTAGTGTTTTTTCTGCTGGGCTTGGTTCATTTGGAACACTCCTAATGGGCCCTACACAGTTCCAAGCAACAAGAACCAGAAAGAAAAAGATGATTATGGAACTTTAACGCCCACAATTTGACCTATTTGTCGTTTTGTGGTTCCAAGCTTATATTGTATTTGTAGTTGCAATTTTAAAAGTTTCAGTTCAGTAATTGAACGGTGGGAGTGTTTCGTGTTTGTTTGCTTTTCTAAATTTTCTTCCAAACTCAGTTTCTTAAGCAACGTGACAACTATAATAAACCACACATAATTGGACAATACTCAATGCTTAAAATATACACTTCTCTAGTTGATATTTCCATCAATTTATTTGTTATTCTTTTCTTATTCATTTTGGTCAAACTCCTATGTTTTATTGTTACTTGTTGTAATTAATTTGAAGAAAAAAAATTATACAATCTTAATGGAATAGTTAAGGTATAAAATTAAAACTCTGGACAAGAATCACAGCAAATTGAATAATCAAATATAAATTTAGTTATTATTATTGTTCTAATCTAGGGCACATTGGTTGATTGTGGGAGTAGAAGCATAGAAAGAAGAAACCTCATCTAATAAGTGATTCTTGATCTTATTCCATTTTAAGATTGCTATAAAAATGCCGCTGTGAAGATACATCAACCTAATTTTAGCCATCTATTCAGCACTATGATGATGTATGGAACACATTACCAAACCCAATTTTAGCCATCTATTGCTAAGAAAATATATTAAATATCTCAAAATTTGTACAAAATTTTAAATGCATAGTAATTGTCATTTTTTAATATAAGTATTATATTTGCGTAGTTTAAACTTTAACGACTAACAACCCAACGTACATATATCATATCACCGCTCTCTAACACATTTTTGGAATAGAACATTTGTTTTATAAGACTATTGACATGTAACGTATATATTATAATTCAACTAATCAAATATAAATAGAATAATTGATATGTATAGTTATAAATGACACATTATATATTTTGTACAGAACCTCTATTTCTCTATTTTATCCACAAGAAAAGGAAGCAAAAACAAGCTGCGAGATACTCCACAAAGACCTTACTTTTGAAAGTGCCTTCTTCCCTGTAAAATTAGGCAATCTCGCTAGTGCTCTTCTCTTTAATATCTCTTCTATGCAATTAACTTTTGTAATTGTTGTATCCATTAGCTCCCAAAAAATGGAGGATTAACTGTTAGTAGCTTCCTTTAGGTGATAGATGAGGTAAGCAATCAAGCGTAATTAGTAGCTTCGAATCCTATAAAAACAAATCAACACTTGTCTTCCCATTCAAGCCTCCTCTCTTTTCCTACCCTACCCATACACCAAAAGAGACGTCTCTGACTCGTGCCTGTCTCTCCATGCATCATCATGGTGCTCATCATCATCATCACCACCACCATGATCACCATACCATAGCCCATGCACGCACTCACACGCAAAGATAAAAAGGCAGCAATCATCACCACCAAAAGCCCTCACTTTCCGCACAAACCCGAAACTCAAGAAACAGAGCTAAGCTAGCTCCTCTGCTTCTTGCTCTGTTCTCTCTCAAGCTATAATGAGAGTTCCGGTCACTCCTCCACAATCCAACAACAATAACAATAGCAATAACCAGCCCAATTCCAATTCGGTTCCGAAACCGGCGGTTAATATCGTGCGGAACATATCATTTCACGGCCTTCCGAATACCAACAGCTACGAGCCCACCTCTGTTCTTGACCTCCGCCGGAGCCCCAGCCCGGTGCCTGAGAAACCCTCCGCCGGCGTTGTTGACGCGCAGAATCATGATTCGGGTGGTGGTGCTGTCGAGTGGGACGAGAACATGTTGCATAATCTGGATTGGGATTCGCTCATGAGAGATTTGGGTCTGCCTGATCATGATTCTTCCACTCCCCTGAACCTGAAGAGCTCCATCTCCGGCAACCACCTTAGCCTCTGCGAGCCTCCGTCGATCCCGGACCTGACCGCTCACAATTCTTCTCAGCCCTACGACCACACTCACTTTGGGTCCTCCGATTTTAACGATATTTACGGTTCCGGTACCAATTACCCTGTTCACCACAGCAACGGCCAGAACCCTAGTTCCGGGTTCGATTTCGCCGCCGATTTTAGCAACTGCAGCCTCGGCTTCGACTTCATCGAGGAGCTGATCCGAGCCGCCGACTGCTTCGACTCCAACGAGTTGCAACTTGCGCAGGTGATATTGGCGCGGCTCAATCAACGCCTTCGGCGCCTCGCCGGCAAGCCACTCCAGCGAGCCGCTTTTTACTTCAAAGAAGCTCTACAGTCCCTCCTGTCCGGTTCGAACCGGACGGCCCGTCCGTCTTCCTGGTCGGACATCGTCCAGAGCATCAAGGCCTACAAGGCTTTCTCTGCGATCTCTCCGATTCCGATGTTCTCTCACTTCACGGCCAACCAGGCGCTCCTCGAGGCCCTCGACGGCTCCATGTTCGTCCACGTCATCGACTTCGACATCGGTTTCGGCGGCCAGTACGCGTCCTTCATGAAGGAGTTCGCCGAGAGAGCCGAGACCTGTAAGTTCAACTCGCCGGTGATCCGGATCTCGGCGGTGGTTCCCGACGAGTTCGCGACGGAGACGCGGCTGATCAAAGAGAACCTCACGCAATTCGCTCAGGAGCTCAAGATCGGATTCCAGATCGAATTCGTCCTCTTCCGAACCTTCGAGATGCTCTCGTTCAAGGCGATCAAGTTCATGGAAGGAGAGAAGACCGCCGTCCACTTCTCCCCGGCGATCTTCCGCCGTCTCGGATCGATGGCCAACATCGGAGGGTTTCTCGGTGACGTCCGGCGAGTGTCGCCGAGCGTTGTGGTTTTCGTGGACGGGGAAGGGTGGATGGAGAGCGGAGCGACGTCGTTCCGAAGGAACTTCGTGAACAGCCTCGAGTTCTACTCGATGATGTTTGAATCGCTGGACGCCGCGGGAGTGGGAGGAGGCGAGTGGAATCGGAAAATCGAGATGTATCTGCTGCGTCCGAAGATTATGGCGGCGGTGGAGGCGGCGGGGAGGAGGGTGGCGCCGCCGTGGAGGGAGGTGTTTCAGGGGGCGGGAATGAGGCCGGTGCAGCTGAGTCAGTTTGCGGACTTCCAGGCCGAGTGCCTGTTAGGGAAGGTGCGGGTCAGGGGGTTCCACGTGGCAAAGCGACAAGCAGAGTTGATGCTTTGCTGGCACGAGAGGGCCCTGGTGACCACGTCAGCATGGAGGTGCTAGGTGGGTGGGACCAGGAGGAGGTGGTGAAATAGAAGGGTTTTATTTTTGTTTTTGTTTTTTTTTTTAAAAGGTGGGTTTCAATTATTATCATGGGGATTGGGGATAGGGAATTGTATGTAACCGACCATTATTTGTTTATGGTTTTGTTAGTTAATGTTGGTATAAGCTATAAGGTGAGATGGGGTATCTTTTGTATTGGACTGTTCCATTCCATCTCCTAAATTTGGATAAGCAAATAGAAGAAAAATATATGTATGTATATGCACTTGTTTCCAAACAAACATGCCAATTCTTTTGGCTATTTTTCAATTGGGATGGGACAAACAAAAATTTGATTTCATTTTAGCAGATTAAAGTTTTACTAAGTAAAAATTTCAATATAAGATGTGGGAACATCAATCGAACATGGCATCCGTCTTAAAAATAACTCTAGACGCTCGTAACTCTGCTATACCCAACTCGGCCTATCCCACTATACATCTCAACAACAACTCTAGACCCTCATAACTCCGCTAGACCCATCTCGGCCCATCCCACTTTCCTAGATCTACCATGTACTGCAAACCAAACCCCTCGGTGGTTACTGGCAACTGCCCCATCTCTGAACAAACCCGAATTGATAATAATGTAAAATCATTATGCACAACCAAACGTATGTAGTATAAACACTAATTGTCAGATAGCTGGAGGAACCTAAAGATCTTGCCCAAAACATTAAATATATGTATGAACATTACATGTTTCTAAGTTTAGAGTATCACAAAAACTTCCACAAAAAATCAAACTGATGCGCTTCTACAACATGGGGTCAATTAGCACATTATTTATAGCTGCTACGTGCTAACAAAACATTTTTGGATACAACTGAAAATTTCCGGACTCAGGAGAACATCTTTGATCTTCTGGAACGATAAAATGAAAAGGAAAACAAACAAATGAATGCAAGCTCATACAAGATATTGGTAAACTAAATTATAGGTAAATATCTCATTAAAAACATAAGCCTGATAAGGAGGAAAACATTACATAAACGTACAGCCACAGGGAAGGGATCAATCATCGTGATCAGACTCCATATCTGATATTGTTTTATGTTGGGGCTTCAACTGTGCTCTCTCCTTGAGGCTCGTCAGAACTCACATCTGACAACGTTAGATCAGACTCGACATCTGAAATTCTTGTTGCTGTGTTTTCATTTGTGGTCGGACCTCGTGGTTGATCAGGTCCGGCACCCCTAACTGTCTGGTCCACTGGTGCAGCAGGAACAAACAAGAATATAAGAAGCTGTCTGTCTACAACACTAGTTGGGCATCAACAAACCAACAAGGACTACAGGCTTTAGTAGTAGTAGCATCCTCACCTGATGCCATTATCTTCACAAGCATAACCCTGACAAATTTGATTTCTTCTTCGTGCGAGCTCATGATTTTGCCCTGTAATCATAGAAGATAAATATAGTCCTCATATAGCATGACATCAATTACAAATGGATTTTGGAAGCAATGTGCATGCCTATAATGCACGAGCATGAGTATTGTGGATTTCTTTATTAATTATCTTTATACAATTATCTGTATAACTGATTCGACAGGGAAACCAACAACTTTGAACAATCCTATTAATCATTCATCCATGAAGGGAAAGAGAAAATTTGGTTCACAGCCACCGCCTAGAGAAGTGTTAGTTAGTGTAGTATAGTTTCGCTTTTATTCGCATGCTTATGTGTTGTAACAAACTTAAGAATACTAACTAATTTTTTATAGGAACATCATTGGTATCATGTGTAACTAACTTCCTAAAAAGAAAACAAGACACTTATTTTGGAACAAAATGCAATTGAAACATGACACTTATTTTGGGACGGAGGGAGTATTAGTCATTTAGCATAATGGATAAGCATATCACATTGACACATTTGAAAAACTTATATTGCATGGGACATAAGATGATAAGAGTAATTTCAAGAACATACCATTTCACCATATGCAATGCCCACAACTTGATCAACTCTAGCTTGATGGCGCAAGAAGAAAGGACGTAGGTGGTTCGTATACAATGTCTTTGCCCCCTAATAAAGTAAATAACATTTTTAATTAAACAATACAGTTAACCCTCACATATTTAGTTTTTTTAATTCCTAAAAGTAGAAATAGACCTTTTTCTCTTAGCATTTAAAGTCTAAAATGAAATGAAATGAACTAGTAAGATGAATGTACAACCACCACAAAATTAACTACACAGAGATACAGCACTGAATCAAGAATTCCCGTATATGATAATTGATATCAACATAAAAAGGCAGGGTTTGTCATTTAGTAATAAGAACAAAACAAGCTCGGGTCGAACTGCTATTTAAAACACATCGTTGCAATATTCATATTCACCATGGCTGAAACAGAGAATTTTTTTACATACTTGCACCACATGATAAATTTTAGAAACAAAAGAATCTCAAAAACTAAGACACAGTATTTACGAACAACTAATTGCATACAAACTTTTCTTTATGTAACTACAAAATTACCATGGAAAGTTTCTTCAATGCATAAGAAAGGAACAATAGTAGAGAAAAGACAGCATCTGAGGATAATATAACGAAGGTATAACTATCTTGTCAGAGTAGGAACTTCGTTTTACATTTTTACACACAATAGATTACCTACTCTAAAACCCTGAATCATTGGTATGAATGAAGAATCTAATTAGATCAAACTAAAAACATTTGAAGCTAAAAGAGACTCGTACATTGCAGAATATATACCCGTTAACCACTATATACAAAGAATATTCTAAATACTCAAAAGTAATTATGCAAATAGGCAATGCTGGAAAGAAACCCAACAGTTCAGTGAAAACTACGAGTATCCAACTAATCACTCCTAAAATCATGAAAATGAAAATAATGACATAAAAAGGTAAAAGAGATGCAAATGAGCAACATCATGAAACATCTATATTCAAAATAATACAAGTAGCGTATTTCTTTCAAATTAAAATATCCTTCGGCGCCCCTAAAAATGAATTGTTCATTTTACTTACATCAAGAGTTGGAAGTTGAAGCCAAACAAGAAATGCAAACTTCAGGTGATAGTACATGGGAACCCTGCATTCAATGGGAAAAATACCAGGATATCAATCAAGTCAAATACAAACCTACACTATCAAGCATGCATTTGCAAGTGGATGAGTGCATAAACAGGCCTCAAGAAGTAACGTGTGTGCAAATTTAGAAAGGTTGGAGAAGAAAGCTAGTGCTCGACCTGTTTAGTGCCACCAAAATTACACGTAAACTCTTAGGTCTGACACCTCATTCTCTCAATTTTTATAGAAAATACCATCAGTGTTCTTCAGAAACAAAGTCAGGGTCACCATTTCATATTAACAAAGTAAATAAATACAGGAATGGGTCTTATTAGGGAAATTGGAAGAAATGGTGTTTTGTATATTGTTGTTTTGCACACCTCTTCCAACAGTACAAGCTTGTCTAAAAGCCAAGGTATTCTCGACATAGAAACGTATCTCAGCCTCAGGTAAAAATCTATGTTGCTTATGCTTGTAACATCTTCTCAACCAATGAATCATTTCAATTTATTTATTTAAAGAAAGTCAAAGTAATCATATGCGCTTAATCAATTGACATGTACAATTAAATATTTTCAACTTGCTAACACATTAGTTTTGCAAAACCACAACTTAGACCTTTGATTTAGAAGTATGATCTTTGAGGACAAAACTTCTCAAATATAACCTCAAAAGGAAAACAATGAGATTTGGATTCATACCATGAAAGAAGCTTGTCTGAAAACACTTCAACAACGCTGAAAGATCCATAAACTGCAAGCATTGGAAGTATACTAAAAATGAAAAAAATTGGTTGATATCTGAGTCTGAAGGTAATGTAAGAGCTTCATTAAAACAAATATACAGGTAATGTGAGATCTGCATTCAACAGTTTATGAAGTGAGGAAAATAAGAAAATAACTATGCACATTTTGGGTTGGTTACTAGGTTTACAACAAGAAAGCCACCAACCTGCCCAATATAAAAGCCACCTTTTTTGCTCATTTAAATCTTTCCTCTCAAGTGCCTTAATCGTGGAGTACACAGGTAAAACAGTCCCAACAGAACAGCTGTAGAAGTGAAAAAGGCATTATTATTACGACAACCAAACAAAAATTTATATGTGCTTTTAGTTCTGGTAGGATGATATATCACCAACGCTTACAACAAATAATTAAATCACAGCTGTAATGGCTCAATATGAGCAGATTAAGTATATAGCCAAATCACAAATCATCTAGAAGAAGTATGAACCCCAAATGACACCAATTCAAAGCATATCCCAGGAAAACTGAATAATAGATCAATGAAAATTCTGAAAAAGAATTACATTCAGAGGGTGGAATCAGAATAAATAAAAACTCACCAAGCTGTTCGAACTACAATGTTGGAACCTAGAGGGCAAAGAAGCAACCGCAACCCAACCTGCATCAGATGAACAGTACATAATTTCAATCATCAACTTTTCTATTCAGCATATACATCCCTGTCTTTACTGATGTGAAATTTAAAACATGTACCCATAAGAAAGGTTAGGTAACAATCCCCACTTGACATGCAACAATGACTCCAAGAACAGTCAAACAACAATATCTTTCTTGAAATGGTATATTTGTTAAATTACAATTATTTTCATATTGGACTGCACATGAGGGTTTAGGCTTTCCATACTTACTAAAAGGCCAACATTGTTAGTAGGGCTTGACTTACACCTTTATAAGTAGGTCATTCTTTTTTCCTTTTCCAACATGTAACTTTATTTTCACCACTTCAATACTCCCCTTTACATGCGAGCCTCACGGCTCTTTTTATCCTAGGCTTGACACGTGCACAATCACTGGCCTTTTATTTCAACACTCCTCACGTGAAGGCACTTTTCTTTGTCACTACAGGCATGTACTTCTCCATGTAGATCAAAAACCACATGGGGAGGTTACTAAATTGGGCCACAGGCTCGGATAAAATACTCTGATTCAATAATTTTCATATTGGATTGCATATAAGTTTGGGCATTTTATATTAAAAGGTCATGGTAGTTCTTTAACTATCTCGTAGAGAAGTATTTTTCATCTCGACTGACTAAAGCCACCTTGCCTGAAGGCGCTCAAAGTGCCAGACCATTCAATCGCTAGAGGTGTGACTTGACAACACAGTTTCATAACTAATTGAAGTTTTAAATTAAAGGTGAAAGTTGTCACACATAGCCCAAATTCATTACTAGTTTTTTACTCTCATCATTTTTTTCCCTCTCAACTTCTGAAATATATAAACATAGCCTAAAATCTTAAAACATATCTTTTGAATAAATACTTAACGTAGTATTATAACCGGTCAAAAAAGGTACAAGAACACAAGCCAACCAACCTTCAGCCTTATAAAGTTCAACTCATCAGAAAGAATGATTCAATCACGTATCCGTTCTTCCACTAATTTAACTGTTCCTACGAGACCATCCAATACGAAATAAGCAATTTACTGCATCTATTCACCCATCAAATCCCACTACAATGGCTCTCTAAATACTTTATCATACTCAAATCATTCAGCTAAAAGCTAATTAAACTCACAGAACATAGATTTGCTCATTTCCAAACATAACCATGAATTTTCTCATTTTAACCTAATAACCGCAAAAATATCATACAGCCAAATGATAAAACTGCACCACTCCACAGCTTTATAGATTCAATTCCATGAAATATGATCTAACGGAGTCAAATTTCAAACAATTAACGCAATATGAAACAGGATAACTACCATTTTAGCTAAACAACGGCAAATTACATTTCACGAATGGCTTATTTGTCGAGCGCGCGCATCGCAATCGAACGAAATAAAGATTGCGAAAATTAAGAACCTAGCTATTGCTTGAAAAAAGGGAAGTTGGTACAGACCTGGTTGACGACGTTGGATCCGAGTAGTTCCATTTCAAATTGCGTTCTGGGAATCTGATTTTGGATGTTTTGACATTTATATGTGTGGTGTGTGAATTGGGATGCAGAGCAACGTTCACGGTGCCGTACACGGTGCACAAATTTGTTCTATTATTAGATAGTTTATATGAAGATGGAGGATATTTATCAATAAATACCAATTATCTCAATTTTAATAATCTATCCAATGATTTTTCGTCATTTTTTACAAATAAATATGTTAGGTTAAATATTTTATGGTTGTGTCGTGTTAATGTTGAAGAATATACAACGTTCAGTGATTGTGTCGTGTTTGTGATGGACCGATAAAACATGTACGCATGACTAATTAGTCGTGGTGTGACTTGCCCAACACACACATTTAAGAGTATAATTGTAAATTGATCATAATAATGGGTTAAATTTGTTAAGTGATGTTTCAAACGTGTTGAATAGTGTCGTGTCTAACATGTTGGTTCTAATCTATGGTGCAAATATATATATATATATTTTTTTTTTGATCGGCAAAAGTACTGATTTTATTCAAATTTCTGAGACAGAAATAAATAAACAGTACATAC
>JAYMTF010006287.1:0-10435 GCA_036897485.1 Pelargonium nanum
ATATATATATATATACACACACATTTTTCATAAACAAATTATATTCAAATATCAAAATATATGGTTTTCATATACAATATGGAATTGAAGTCCTCAAGCATTCAAAAGTATACATATTTTGAATGTATTTATGACAATTATTTGGTCATAGATCTCTACACAACACAGCCCATATCCCATTGTACTATAATTTGACTTTGCTTCACCTTTACTTGTAGTTTCTACATATCACATGCCATGCATATTTTTCTATCGACAACATATATAATCAATATTTTTTGCACCAATAAATCAACAAATACATTGAAACAATAAAGAAAAAAAATCAAAACATAATGCAGCCATTAGAAAAGACATAATTGTAATGACTAGCAGTGATATGTTTGTTTGTAAGAGAATATATATTTCCTTTACTCAAAAGAAATTCTCCTTAAAGCCACTTTGCAAACTTTGCAAGCTATATGTATTTTTTACCATAACAAATCGAAAAAAAAAATATTAGCTTAAAGTAGGTGATAATATTTGAGCATATATATTTATAAAAATGAGAAGGTTTTAAAAGGTATAAATTGAGCAAATCATGCATGTGGCTAATTTTACAGTATATTATTTGAAATTTACTTGTATCCATTAATGGACTTGGGGGTTGCAAAATGTGGTGATGACAAGAAATTAATGTGTTGAGCTTAGACAAGTTATTTCTAATTAAAATCAAGCATGCAATATTATATATTTTTTCTCACAATCCACATGCTTCTTGTCTCTAGATTATAGAGATCTCCTGAAATGAAAACAAGAACAAAAAAGGATAAGACATCCATAATTCATGGATTCATCAGAAACTGAAGATTGACCTTGAAGAGAGTGCTCAGCTTTCCTCTTGGAGCTAACCAGCTGCTACCATGTCATCAAATCCATGTTTTGCAATTTTGAGAGAGAAGAAGAAAAAAGAACCTTCAATTAGCATGTTTTTAACATATTTTACATTCATACAATCCACTCACTAATGGAAGTTGCCTTAAATGGGAAGACGAACAAGTCACTTAAACGATATATCTCGGTTTTGAGTAACTACATTGTATGTATGCAAAACAAAACATACATTAGACTAATATCTCAACGGATTGAACAAAATAGGCGCTTCATACTAAAATAATAAGTTATATTAGTGTATTTCAACAGATTTCGCGGGAGAGGCTCTAGTATTTTAACTAACAAGTTATTATTACGAATACATACATCTCGATCATGTTAATTAGGTCTTGTGATTATCTCCATGTGATCATAGTCTCACGCGACACTATACTAAGTTTATACTAAGTTTTGTAAGTAACACCCATGATCATCATTATCCTCATGCACACATTATGCTATGTTTTGTGACTAGCACAATATTTATGATCACATTCTCACAAGATTAAATACAAATGAAAATGTTTAGGTATACAAATTAACTTGTACAAATAAGTACTAAAATGAATTTCAATAGTTGATTCATTATATATCAAATATGAAATAAATTCATCTAAATTTTAATCTCATCACTATATTAATGCATCTCAAATCTAATAGTTTTTATTGGTCAAAAAGCTAAATTGACCCACCACTCTTTTACTTAACCTCCTCTAACAAACATTCTCTATATCAAAGTAAATAAATAAACTAGTGGAGCCAATTTTGAAAATACCAAAATTGCCCTTGTGAGGCAACCTCTCACTTTGCATAAATCCCCTACCCAAAAAGTTAAATTGACCCACTACATTTCTATTTACAAATCCATTCATGCACAAATTAATTTACGTACTCCATTAATTTAGCATGAATAATATGGAGCCATAATAATTAGGGTTTTGACCCTATTAAGTCCAAACAAAACCACACAACACACAACTTGATATTATGATCCATATTTTTCAAACACAGACTCAATGACCCATAAAATAGTAGTGCATGATGCCCATCCCCATGTCCTTGCATGCCCTCCATTTCTAAGACCAGAAAAACATGAAAAGATCAAAAAAATTCTCTAAACTTTTCACCTCAAAACAAATCCAAAATACGTGGAAAGCACCAAAAACCTAAACCCTAGCCGACCACAAACATGAGATTTAAATTACCTTTTTGCCATTCTTGACCAAGGGCAGTTTGGTAATTTCACAAGTGGGTTGAGTAAATGCAAAATTTGCAGTAAAGGGTTGGAATTTCAGTCTGCAAAGTGGGTCGATTTAGCTAAAACTACAACATCTTGTATCAAGTTTTGGCAAAAAAGAAAAGAAAAAAAAGTAAAAAAATATAGAGACCATTCTCATTTCAATTTCATCATCTGATCAAAGTTTCATATTCAGGTCATTTTCTTTTTATATATATAAAAAAAACTTGTTTTATATATGCATTAATAAATCAAGAAATGGAGAAAGAAACAAAAAAGAACTATAAATAGGTAAAGAAGTGTAAGTATTGCATGCATTTTGGAAATTCGAGTTTTTTTGCAAACAAGAACCCAAAATTTTCTTTTCTTTTCCATTTTCCGGAAGCTGAAGTTGGCCGTGGCCGGAAGCTGAAGCTGGTCAGGTCTCAGCTGCTTCTTGTCTGCAGGTTCATTTCATATTTCATCTTTTTCAAGAAAATTTCCAGTTTTGTGTAGCTTTCTTCATCACTCTTCTTTAGATCTAAACACAAAATCTTTCTTGATACATCATCAAGATCTTTTCTTTTTTATTTTCCTTCTCTTTCTTGGTACCATATACTATACCCATAACCCATCTCTAATTTTGCTCCATTGTACATTATTTTTGTCATTTTTAGACAATTTTTTATTGTTGTTTTCAAATATGGGTTTCTTGAGGAGCTATAGCTGAAGTTTATGTGTTTTTTTGTCTTGAAATCTTAAAAAATGATGAGAAGTGAGAGCAGAAAAAACTCAACCTTTCTTTACACAAGTTTATTAGTGTTTTGGATTTGGTTTTTGGTTTGGAGATGCTCTCTTCATTATAAGATCTCTTCTTCTTTTCCTCTTTTTGTTCTTTCACATGCACAACATATAATTTGTAGCACAAAACACAAATGTTTAGAGAGAAGAAGAAATGGGCCAATGGGTTCTCAACTTAAGATGATGACATGTTATGGATCTTCTCCTCTTCCTTTCTCTCTTTTTTTCTTATCGGCGAAACCAACACCAACTGAGAGACTCGAACCTGTTCCTTTCTCTCTCAATTTCTTTCTTCAAGATCTTCTCTCCATCAAGTCTCAAAACAGTATCCTTACAACAATTGTTATTATTTTCTCTATGCTCCAAATAATTGTCTTCTCTTACATATATATACACTATCCTCCTTCTATAACATTCCACTTCCCAACAATTATTGTTTAAGTGCACTTTTTCCATTTTCCAAACAGATCTTGTTCAGCTAAGATCAACAATTTGTGGGTTCCTCATCTCCATCATGACTTTTAATTGACCTTATGTGAAAATATTCTTTATCATATACATGTGACAAGAGATCTGAGGATATTATTCTTGATGTTAGGTCATACATATATGAATAATTTTTTTGTATTATTTGTAGAAAAAGTGAATTGTTTTTTTTTTTTGTACCTATTTTGTCATGATCAGGTTCTTTGAGTAGTGAAGTGATCACCCAAAATTTGTTGAGACATGGGAAGAGGAAAGATTGAGATCAAAAGGATTGAGAACACAACCAACAGGCAAGTGACCTTCTGCAAGAGGAGAAATGGACTCTTGAAGAAGGCTTATGAATTATCAGTCCTTTGTGATGCTGAAGTTGCCCTCATTGTCTTCTCTAGCCGCGGCCGCCTCTACGAGTACTCAAACAACAAGTAACTACAATTTCTTAAAACTATGCTCCAACAATCTATGCATCCATACACACATCTCTACAATTCTTGTCAATTTTCTCATATATATGGTGTGACCAAACTTAATTTTGTGCTAATACATCTTTTACATTAACTAGGACTTGATTTACAGTTGTTTTTATCATGGTTCTTGAATCAAGAATCAAGACTTGTCTTTGATCCAAAATGGATAAAAAGACAGTGAAGTGAAGAGAGCACATATAGTACTATAAGTGTGCAAATCTTGACTCTCTCACTCTCTCTCTCTTAACTATCAGTGAGTTACTGTATTTGACATGAATGAAGACCTGATCTTGTGATAAATTTTGGCAAAATATATTATAGCAGCTAGCACATGGACATGTTAAGTATATTCTGACATTTTTTCTAAGAGAAGCATGCACAGAAATTATATAATATAAGTAAAATGGAAAGAAGTATTTGTGTTACAAAGATCCTCATTTCTTTCTTTGACCTAATAATAAAATATGCTGCCACACTATTTAACATGAATCATGATGGCTTGATCATTCCAAGATCTTCTACCAGTTTTTTTTTTCAGTTGGGTTTCAATTCTTCACAAATATAATAAAGAACATTTTGACATATTTGTATTTTTTTATATAAAAAATTTGTTGCTCAATTTGATCTTATTGGACTTCATCTGTGATTTTACAACACTTGGCTCTACATCTTTTCACCCTTCATTTCCTTCAGTACCCCTTTTTCAAAGAAATTTATGATTTTTTTAACTTGTATAATAATTAAACTAGTGGCTTCTCTTAATTCCTTTTATATATTTTTATTGGAAAAAAATATTAAAATTTATGTACTAAGGCTTATAAACTTACTAGTTAACTTCCTACAATTTAATCAGTAACTAATTAAGATACAGATCAATTATTTAAGTTTATTCTAGATGACAACTAAAAATATTATGTGATCATTAGGGTCTGTCTCAAAACTTCAAGTTTTAGTCACAAGTATACTGATATATTGTGATAAAATTCAGTTGTTAGTTCTTATTACCACATCTAGTTAATCAACAACATATAATAAAGTAATAACTAATAAAATGCCTAATTTGGTAGAACAAAAGTAAATTAGATAGTAGAGTTTTGCTTTGTTGTGCAATTAAATGAACTTAGAAATAATTTTTTGTTCTATAAACACTCAAGCACGCCAAAATAATATTCTCTAAAACTATTATATTGCTTTTTTTATTAGCAATTGTTCCTCTCTCTCTCTCTCTCTCTCTATATATATATATATATATATATATACTTGCCTAGCTAGGATAGAAACTCACTCCCAAGCTTGCATGTAAAACTCCATAGTTGCATTTAAAAACCTTGAAAGAAAGTTAAGAGGTGATGGGAAAACATACTCCTCTACCTATGATTAATGATTTCTTTTCACTGTTAACTGGGCTAGTTCTGTGTACAAAAGGAATAATAATTAGCTAGGAGAGGATTGAACTGAATATATATGTACTATATATAGCAGTTTCTGACCTTGGATCCATAAATATTTCCTCTTCCATTGTTTGTGAATCTCACTTCTCTTCAAGGCCTTATCTTCTTTTGTTTGCCTTCATTGAACTAAAGAAAATTAAAGGAAGCACCTAATAAGTTTTCTTGATCTATGTCAACTCTTTTTCATGGTTTCTTGAGTACTCCAAAAGATCTTTTTTATACCAAATTGTGGTGCACAAAAGTGAAACACTACATGCACCCCCATGGAGTTTACCTTTAGCTTCTCCATGAGATGTGAGAACTCAGCTGACTCTGTGCCCCTCTTGTGTGGGATGTGGGTCCCTTACAAGTTGGTGCAGTCAACTCCTCTACAATATTTATATACATATATAAAGTTGTTCTCTAATAATCTTGATCGGCCGAGTTTTATATTCAGAAGTAATATTATGTTAAAAAGACGGTGAAAATTAAGCTTTGACCTAGTGACCATTTATTAGATTTGACAATGATAATGGCAGTTACGATGACGTATTTTCTATTTTGAATTAAACCCAACTAATAAGATTGTAGTGTGACATTAAAAAACAAATTAACAACTTTTCCATGTAAACATATGATCAAGAAAAATGAGAAATTTTGAACAATTAGTGGGTATATATATAAGGATCCAAAATAGCCAGTTTTGTGTCCTTGGCTGCATGTTTCTATGAGATCTGTCTTTTCCATTTTAGTGCAACAGTTTTGTGAGAATCTGGCCAACTTCTGATCCTTTTCCTCTTCAGCTTTTGTGTGTTCTAAGTTTCTTTTGGAGTTGTGTTTCCATTTCTAGCTTTAAGAGCATCCCAAATCTTCTTGTCTGATCTGATCTCTCTCATGAATGCTATCTGCAGTAACTCATCTTTTGCTTCTCTCTTTGTTTCCTCTTCAAAAAGTTTGTGAAAAACTTTAAGTGAAGTCCTTGTTCCTCTCCTTTTCTGCTATTATTGTCTTGAGTGATGAATATTGAACAAGAAAAATGGATATATACTTTGGAGAGTTGGAGACAAGGTGTTGTCTACCTTGTACACTGGTTGGCAAGTGGGGTGCAAGTGCATTTAAATTAACACCTTCACTAGTGTCTTTTGTTTGATTCATGTCACATCATGTTGATGCTCCCACCATACTATGCCTATTTCTTTAATTCACAAAGGCAATCTTATCCATTAAGGATTTTTCCCACTTTGTAATGGTTAGAATTTTGGGCACTAGTTTTAAATGCTGTTTGAATTTCTGTTTACATGTAACATCGTATGTACGTAGTTATATTGTAACTATTTATACACGCGTCTTAGAGACGACTCAAATTTGAAATCAGTTTATACAGAAAATTGTTAAAAGATATTGATCATAATAATGTAGGAAAGCACGATTTTAAAAATGTTTAAAACATGCAATATTTAGCTTTTCTTTTGTTTTTTTCTACAAAAACTACATAGCATGATTTAGCTATTTTTTTATACTACTAATAATTTTCTTTTCCTTTTAAGTCACCTCTTGTTGCTTGACCATTGTGGACAGAAACAAATTACATAATGCAACTCATTCCCTTAATTTCTTATCCCCACCCCTCTAAAAATTATAAAAACAGAACAGCACAACCAAAAAATCTTGGGGAAGCATATGTAACTTAAAAGATACTCTAAAAACTATTTAGAGGAATTAAAAACAAACTATTCTTGTATTGTCTTGCAAGATTTGATATTTTAAATTATCAGAGGAGATACAATTAAACATGATTTAATGAAAGGTCAAAGGAGAATACAAGCAGAGGATTCCAAAGAATTTGCTTCAAGATTCATATAGTCGATTCGATGAAACTCTTTATTGAAATGACAGTGGAACAATAATATATGCACATTTAGAGAAATTCTACTTTCTTAAATGAATTTTAGAATAATCAAAACAAAAGATAAAAGCCAAAGAAGATGCAAAACAAATAATTGTATCTCATACTTCAAACAATATCTAAAAATAAATGTGAAATAAAATATTTAAAAAATCTGAAAATAATAAATTGACCAAAACAATCTCAAAATGCAAATACAATCCAAACACTTGTTGTCTTGTTTATTGGCCCGTTTTTCTCAGACCGTGTGAGTTTAGGCCAAATCCGTAAACATCAATGTGATTCGAAATCGTTCCATGTCTTGTATCACAAAACAATTTTAGGGAGATGAGTGTGGTTGTAAGGATATATACATGAGATTTTTTTATGTGTTTTCTCATGTTATGAAGTTTTTTTTCATATAGCAATCCCATTCTATGTTTTCTTTGTGAATATTGGATAAAGAAACCTTGTACAGTAGTTGTCAATAATAACATGCACTGATATATATATATACACACACACAACAACTAGTTCATATTCAATTATGTTCAGTTGTAAAAGGATCTCTTGCACCACTCAAGATCTATGCAGTTTCAGTTGTAGTGAACAGTGTGTTTGCCTTGTTGGTATATTGATGATGCAACCTATGATCTGTAAATAGTAGCAGATTATTTGGAAAGACCTAGCTACCTACATGCTTCATCAACCACCATATAGCTTTGACTTTTTTTTTGTTTCTCTTCCATTGTTTTGAGAACATCAATGCTCTTGTGTCCTCACTTTCCTTTTTCAGCTTTGCTGCCTTCCATTCTTTTGGTTGAATTTTTTCACACAAAAACATACCTAAAACCCTGCATGAGTATAAAAGAATAAAATTAGTTTCATCCTTTTATTTTGCTTCTAAGCTGGAATAATAAGATTGTTTTTGCTTCATTAATTTCTTGTTATTATTTCTAGTAATTGAATAAAAATGTAAATAATAGTGTCAGCTTGAGCTCTTTAAACTGATCTTTTTAATCTCCATTGTTAGCTTCTAAAACAATTCTGAGTTTTATCATGTAATTCTAATTTTCCTAAAATACATTCAAAATTTGGAGAGCCTTTAGGTGCACAAACTACAATTTCTTGAAACTATTTCGGTGTTTCTTGATATCATTTTTTCAATATCTGTCTAGAAGATTTATTTTGACAGATTTCATAACGTTTGTCTAGACATTTTCATAATCATTCTATATTATTTGTAAACCGAATACACATATATGGTTGAGTGATTAAGTTGAAGATTATGTTATTTTAATTGAGAACATTTTTTGTTTTTGAAACACAGCATAAAATCAACAATAGAGAGGTACAAGAAGGCCTGTTCGGATAGTACAAACACCAATTCTGTTACAGAGATCAATGCTCAGGTAATTGACTATACATCTCTCATTGCTTTTATCTTTGTTACTGATCTTCATGAAACATTATAATGAGTTTTGTGTATTTAATGTATTATTAACAATATTTTAAGAGTTAATGTTGTTTATAATGTTCTTGAGCCTAAACCAACTTCCATTACAATTATCTGTTATGGACATGATGTATATATAGTACTATCAGCAAGAATCAGTGAAGCTACGTCAACAAATACAAATGTTACAGAATTCAAACAGGTGATTGATCTCATGGGTTATTTCTTGTTATATATTTGTCAATTACAGTCCAAAAATGTTACTTATGTATCTATATATATACACACATATATATATTTGTATAAAATGTTGTGTGTTTGGTTGAAGGCACTTAATGGGTGATTCCTTGAGTAACCTAACTGTGAAGGAGCTAAAGCAGCTGGAGAATAGACTTGAAAGGGGCATTACAAGAATCAGATCAAAGAAGGTACAACCTAGTTTTTTTTTTTTTTTTTTTTATCGGCAAGGGTAACATGCCGAGGCTCAAATCTGAGAAATCAAGAGAAGCAAGCGCCTTAAGCTAATTGCCCGTTGACGGTTGTTACAACCTAGCTATATATGATCAGAGTACATACATATATATAGTTTATAGGTTACAATTTAAGTAAATAGTGATTTAGAGGTAATGAAAATGGTAATATATGTATATCATCTTTCATAATATGTTTCTTGTTATTTCATGTTTTTTGGACACACAGCATGAGATGTTGCTAGCTGAAATAGAGTATCTGCAGAAAAGGGTAATTCATTTTTATTTCATCTCCTCTAGTTACATATATTCATCAACAAAAATGGCTAACAAACATTTATATATATTGGCACTTTTGTAGGAGATTGAGCTGGAAAATGAAAGTGTCTGTCTCAGAACAAAGGTACAGTCTTTCATTTTCCCTGGTAGGCATGACATTATTGAAACATTTTTTGAATCTGACATTATTGAAACATAATAGTTAGAGATTTGCAGATTTGAAATGTATGTATATATAATATGTAACAGATAGCAGAAGTAGAGAGGGTTCATCAAGCAAACATGGTAAGTGGGCAAGAACTGAATGCGATCCAAGCACTCGCTTCTCGCAATTTCTTTCCGGCAACCATGATGGATGCCGGTAATGCCTACTCTCACCCCAACGACAAGAAAATTCTCCATCTTGGGTACGTACCTACGTAATTATATTATATATGTCTCTCCATGCGGTCTATTATTTATGAAAAAAAAAGTTAAATAGTATCAGAAGATAGACTGAGACACAAAATTGTTACAATTAGTCTGTACAAACTTGACAGATTTGAAACTTTGTTCTAAACCAAAACATGTAATTAAATAAATAAACTAAATGGAATAATTCCTGTATTATTTTGATTTCTCATTTCACAAAAATACAGTGGGAAGACAAAAACTTGAATCTGAATGTTTTTGCCATTATTTATGACTACTTGCAGGTGAAGTATTTGGACAACAAATGTGGCTACATGTGATATATCTATAATAATATTAATAATAATTAAGATTTTCAATTATGGTACTAATTATATGATGTATCACTTCAATGTCGACCGGGACTAGTGTTGGAGAGTTGTTACATTATTATTTTACATTCTGAACTTATAAATTCTCTGCAAAATATATGTATGGACGTATAATTTTGTGTGCAATATTCTGATAAATAGCTGCATCGATTAAATATTTGTGCATATGGCCAAATTGAGTTTTTGACCAAATATCAATTCTCCTTTTTCTCATGTTTATTTTTCGTCGATCGCATTTCTACTGTTATATATAT
>JAYMTF010006288.1:0-10433 GCA_036897485.1 Pelargonium nanum
ATTTAAATTAATCATTGTTGGCACAAGAGAGAAAAAATAAATTTGAATTAGTTTGGGATATTTTGGGAATAAATAAAATTTTCATATCCAATCCATCGTAAAAGGGGGGGGGGCCTGGATTATTTTATCCATCATATGATGGATAAAAACTACATGATGGATTTCAAAATCCAATCCATCGTTGTCGTCGAACGGTGGATAAAATAGTATGATGGATTCCAAAATTCAATCCATTCTTATATCACTACGATCAAACGCAACTTAAAAGGAAAAAAAAAAACAATTTGTTTGGTTTTCTAGCATCCCAGAGCTGGGATCTAATAGGCCCATAAGCTCCAGCCCAAATTCAAGCCCATCTAACTCAATATTCACTTTTTTTAATAGCAGAACAGAACTGGTGGCTACAGCTAGTAACTCGCCGGAGCATTGCACAGTGAAGTGAAGCAAAAGGTGAAAACTTTTAACTTTTCTCCAAAACCACAAGAAGACGAAGAAGAAGAAGAAGAAGAAGAAGAAGAAGGAGGTATGGGTTCGGTGGAAGCAGTGATCACCCAAATCCAGGGCCTCTCCAGCAGCCCCGGCGACATATCAATCCTCCACAATATACTCAAACAAGCCGACGACTCGCTCCGGGCTGAGTCAACTCGGTTACCTCCGTTCCTGGACCAACTCGACCCCTCCACCCACTCTCTAGGTTACCTCTATGTCCTGTAAGTTTCAATTCACTGTCTTAACCGCATTAGGGTTTCCAATTGACTGTCTCTGTACCTTTCGCATCACAGAAATCTGGTTCAATTTAACTTCATGATTCTCGGGTTTTTTAGGGTTCTATTTATGTGTAGCTATTGTGTGAACCTGTAGGTTTTCAAGCTTCAGTACTTTTGTTGTTATCAATTGTTGTTTTGCTATGCCTGCTCTGCTCTAGAGTGTGGAGTGAATGGTCTAACTTGAAACAAAGTGGAAGCAATTGAAAGAGATGCAAAATTAGGAAGGAACCTAATTTGTTATTTATTAATGAAGCTGAGCAAGTGGATAGGGATAAAGAAATTGTTTTTCTTTTTGGTGAAATGAGAGATAAATACATTGTGAATATACTGTATTTGGTCTGTTTGTTTATTGGTTTTTGTTCCCATGAATTGTCAATCACAAGCATTAAATTTTAGAATTTTATTGTGTTGGTATATTATATATTGAAGAGGTTTTTAGAAATAGAATTGGTGCTGGCAGTTAAGTGAAGGGGGGCTTTTGGAGGTTCTTTCAGATAATCTAAATTTATGAGGTAGCTAACATTTTGCCTGTCCATATTTTGCAGAGATGCATGCACATCATGTCAAATCTCAAAAGAGCAAGCCAATACAGTGGTTCTTTCCATTGCCAGATTTATCAGTTCTTGTGATGCAGAGCAGATTCGCTTGGCGCCTGAAAAGTGTATTTTTCTGTTACCTTTTATATATTGTGCTCATTTTATACCTTTGATAGATGCACAGTTGACGTCAACTGGATGAATTTGCAGTTACCACCATTTGTAAGAGGTTAAAAGACCAAGTAATGCTGCTTGAAACCCCTTTACGAGCTGTAGCTCCAATGTTGACTGCTGTTCGGAAGCTTCAGATTTCCACGGAACATTTGACTAGTTTACACCCAGAGTTTCTTCTTCTTTGTTTGTTAGCAAAGTGCTACAAAACTGGGTTTTCTCTTTTAGGGGATGACATCTTTGAGGTTGATCAGCCAAGGGATCTTTTTCTCTACTGTTATTATGGGTAAGTCACTTTAGCTTTGTATATTTGTTGTAACTTTCAGGTAAGTATGCTGTTTCATTTGACCTTCTCATTGCATTCGGAATTTGCTTTCTTCAAGCTACCTTCTTTCATTTGTGGGATCTGCTTTATGAGTAACACGCTTTAGTAATTCATATGGGTAGAATTCCATTAAATGCACGCCCATTGTGGTTGATTTATCACTTTTTGTGTTTTTAATTAATGACAGTGATTTTCATTTTAACATGGTTGTAGGGGGATGATATGCATTGGACAAAAGCATTTTCGCAAGGCACTGGAGCTTCTGCACAATGTTTGTACTTTTTACTGCACATTCACGTGTATAGTTGATTTTCCATCTTACCTATAAGATAACTATTACTGTATTTGGCATATCTTGACTGCTCATTGCTAATTTACCAGGTTGTCACCGCTCCAATGTCTACTATGAATGCCATAGCCATTGAAGCATACAAAAAATACATACTGGTCTCACTCATTCACCAGGGACAGGTATGCTGTTGTATTACAAGGGTTTGGCATTGAGATGGTCTTCCATAAAGAATGCATGGTTAATTTATTTGATAGTTAGGAAGCACTGCTTAATAAAAACAATTATTCGGTTATTATTACATCCCACCCCTTTTTTGGTTAATTCAAGTTTATTTTGGATTGACTACTTCAACATGATTGATAGTTTTGAAGAGTAGAGGAAAATCATAATCAGCATTTAAATCTTTCAATTTGACATTTGAGACACTCTAAAGGAGAAGTTTGGACTTAAAAAGGAGTACTACTGAAAATAAAACTTGTAAGATATTGTTAATGTTAAACAATGTCTATATGCATCTTCTTGGACAAACCTTGGCTTGGCAATCTGATCTGTTGCTTTTTACTTTCATTTTCTTGAAATCTAATCAGATGATTTATTGCATTTCTTGGCAGTTCTCCACAACTCTTCCTAGGTACACTTCTTCCGTGGCACAAAGGAATTTGAGAAACTTTTGTCAGGTAATTTCTGTGGTACACTTCCACATGTATATTTTTCTGTTTCTTTTGGTTAGGTTTTGTTCTCATCTATATGAACTTGTTCGGTATTAGTACTGGTGAATAGTTACCTTCCACATTTATTAATAATTCTAATCTCTCTGGAACAGGCCTACATTGAACTGGCGAATAGTTATAGCACTGGGAAAATTGCAGAGTTAGAAGCCTTTGTCCAGACAAACAGGGAGAAATTTGAACATGTAAGCTTGCTTTGCTACTGTTTAATATGTGTGTGTGTGTGCGCGCGCGCGCGTGTTAACACTGTTTGAATGTTCTCATCTCCATGACTCTTGCGATATTTCTTCAGGACAACAATCTTGGACTGGTTAAGCAGGCTGTGTCATCCATGTACAAGCGAAATATTCAGAGATTGACCCAGACATACTTAACTCTTTCCCTCCAAGATATAGCCAACACGGTGCAACTAAATAGCGCTAAAGAAGCAGAAATGCATGTTCTTCAAATGGTAGTTCCGAATTGCAGCTTGTATTATGGATTCTGCCCCTCAATTGCTGTATTAACTGATGCGGTGTATGTTTAATTTTAGATCCAAGATGGTGAGATATTTGCAACCATCAACCAGAAGGATGGCATGGTTAGATTCCTCGAGGATCCTGAACAGTATAAATCCTGTGACATGATTGAACATATTGACTCATCTATTCAGAGGTATACACACTATTGCCAATATATTCCTGATAAGTTGCACATTAATGCTCATTACATACCCCCTATAGTTAGTATAGTGGCCATGAACTTTATTGTCTGTATCAGTATAGTAATGGGTTTTAAACTTTCCAATTTGTTCAAAATGCATTATATTAGCGAATAACTTAGAAGTGTTAATATGTTATTTGGCCTATACACCCTTCAGGATAATAATGCTTTCAAAGAAGCTAACTTCAATGGATGAACACATATCATGTGATCCGCTTTATTTGGCGAAGGTTAGCCTATTTCTTCAATTAAATTTATGCTTGATTGGATTGAACTATTGACCAGCATTCTAACAACCCTTACCCTTTAATCCTTTTCAGGCTGGGAGAGAGAGGCAGAGATTTGACTTTGATGATTTTGATTCCGTACCACAGAAATTCAACATATGAAAAACAAAACCCTGAACATATCGGCTCCTTGTTGTCCAAAGAGATGGGAAATTTTCTTTTTTCTTTTTGTTGTTTTACTGCCAAGCGCCGGATTGGGGATTCAAAACCTATCAAAGTAGTTATCATTCTATAATGAGGTGTCTACAATTCAGATTTCAACATAGAATTAAACAACATTGTTCCAAATTTTGCGTTAGTGATGCAAATTTGATACAACAGCGTATTGTATACTCATATATTGTATCCCCACAGCCAACATCAAGACGATACGTGTTCTGTGATGCATGAACTAGTTCGTTTACAATTGATGTGGACAAAACAACAATTTTATTCCCAACTCTGAGACATGACATTGATTCTCAATACAAACAAGCAAACACAGCATCTTGATCTTCTCTGTTTCTATCAGAAAGAAAAGCAGATTTCAAATTGCCAAATTCAAGTATGGAAATAATTGTGGAAATGGGTAATGCCATTGAACTTGAAGAAAACAATCACCTCCAACCAATGTATAACAATCAATTAATCCCTCAAAACAAGACTTGACTCACTAGCTGTAGCTGATACAACATGTACAGGGGAATTCCCCCAAGGAATAAAATTACAATAATCAAATTTTCACTCACTACTATATCTATTAACTAACCTACCAAAATAGAGCACACAAAAAAACATATTGCATCACATCAAACCTCTTTTATGTAAATTAACTCAATTGGCTTTACTATCTTTGGCTTTACACACCATATGCCACTCTTGGAGCACAGCTGCTTGAAGTGCGCGATGCTCAACTTCCTCCGCAGTTAACTTCGACAGAGTCGTAGGTCCCTTTTTCTCGTCTTCCTCCTCCCCGTCTTTCTTTTTCTTCTTCTTATCCTCGTCTAACTCCTCTTCCTCGTCCTCTTCTTCGTCATCATCAGATTCTGGACTCTTGGGTTTTGGTTGGGCTGCCTTTAGCAAGGCTATCCGTTCCATTGATATTCTAAGCCTCTCTGCAGCAGCACTCTTGACTTCATCTTCAGGCATGTACTCCACACCTCCATCAGTAAGGTCGTCCAGCCAGCCCTGCAGATCTGATCCGATTTCCTTTGTAATTGATGCATCAGAAGCTCGGACTACAAATTTACATATCATAGTAGTTGTCTCATCACCAAGGTCCACATTTCTGCTCACTTCACTGGCTCCAAAAATCATCAACCCCAGAAAGCCTCCATACCAAGTTTTTGCAGCGTAGCATAACTGTTCAAGGACAATTTGAAAATGCTTTCAACTTCATAAAGAGGATAAGGACCCAAACAATGAGATCTAATTCCAACAATATAATGTGTAAACTAGTTCACATCTACTCCAATTTCAAGAAAACATATAAATATATAATTTCCTTCTTCTAGCATTTCAAGACCAAAACTTGTAGCAATTTTGATATTTCAATACGAGAAATTTGGGTACATTAACAAACTCATTCAAGTTTCAAGAGAAAAGAAAGTTTTATTTTCTATCACGTCAAAACTCAAAAGTGGGGGCTGTTTGACAGGCTAAAAGACTATGAACCAGTTCATTATAACTTAGAAGTAGCGTGTACATACTAAATACAATGCATGACAGGTCAACAGTTCAAACATTAGGAAAGGACAGTTAATTCTACCTGAAATCCTGCCACTGTTCGGATGATGTGTGAACATACTCTGTGGAAAGGCTTGGAAGCCAATGATTTCAGTCCACTTAAGAAAGGAGAGGATCCATACTGCTGTGCAGCAGTAGCCATAAAGCCACTTCCCTCATAAGTATATGTACCAGTGTACTCTACTATAGCAGGTAAACTTGGCCATAGACGAAAAAACTCAACGGGTGAGATTTTATGAGGCAAAAGAAGCTCGGTTAGTGGAATTTTGTAAGGCTGACACCTCAAAATCACCGGTTCTCCTAGTTCTGGTCTCAAGCTTCTTTTATGTTTAATGATTTGAGCGTCCTCTTCAGAATAGTCACCTTCATAATCTCCTGCTCCACCACTTCCATAGAATGGATAGTACAAGACTTGAACCCAAAGTGCACATCTCTCAAAATGTGAGACACCCACTGTCACACTGCAGAGCACTGGATCCTAGATGCAGATCATCAGGTAAAGGGGTCACAAAATGTCATCCATAAAAACACAATCATCTGAAATGATTATTTGAGACACAAGAACTTCCTGAAACTTGTATAGCAGTTTTAACTTTCAATACAAGCTAGCAGTAAAAATAATGGTGATGTTATTGGGGGAAGAAATATAAAATAATTGAGATATATTGTATGTGAAGGCAGGCACAACATATCTGTGGGCAAAAGCAGGAAATGATACCTGTGAAACAAGATTCCTTAGCTGCCGAACTGCTTGAGGAGACCCGTCCATAAAATATAGTGCACCAGATAACCCCACCCTGATGTCTACCCGGTTCAATTCAAGTTCAGTCAAATTTAGAACCTACAATAAATTTATTAATGAGTGAGAAAATCAACATAAAATTGCAATCCAACTTTGGTAACCACTAAGCATACATGAACAAGGAAATTTCGAAATGTTCACGATGTTATTATTTTTTACGATCCCCTGTAGCTGGATAAAAGAACAAACTCAGAAATTTGTGATAACGGATTCCAGTTTGGCTTACTTTTTTCAGAGATACTAATAGGTTGTTTTCATAAGTTACTTAAGCAAGCCGTCCATTTCAAATATTAATTATCAAAGGTGTTCTAGGTTTAAATATTTTATATCAAAGGTGTTCTTAGCGTAAAACCATGAAATAGTAATTTCTTACATAAGTCACATGCACGGGGTAGTGAGTTGAGTCAAAAGAATAACATCTTAAATATCTTATATAAGTAAAAAAGAGCCTTGACCTTCAAATGCAGAGTGACCCTTCCATCACCTGAGTCTGCCAAATGATATGCTTCAACATAGCAAGGATCACTACTACCAGTCAATGTAAATGCAGTTGGAGGAACCTTGAGTAGAGTTGAGTCAATTCCTTTAGTCAGTAAAAGTGTTAGTTCACTAGGGTCTGGCCTCCAAAGCTCTAAAATAGCCTTGTGAACCAATTCTTCCAACTTTCTATCTTGAGCTGCAGATGCTTCATAAAACTGAACAGTTAGTTTGTGGTGGCTAAATGGGTAATCTCCTCCGGCTTCACTAACACCAGCCCACCTGAAAAGAAACATTATTGGAGCAGAATACACAACTTTGAGCATAAGAATACAAAGTTATTTCGAAATGATTTATTTACAAAGAAAAGATACAGATAATTTTTTTCATCCCTAGCATTAAATGTTGTTTATAGTTTATACAAAGGGTAGACTTAGTTACAAACTTTAACTTTCTATAAGCAAAAACACATATATGTAGCAAACTATTGTAGTAGTAAGATACAAGGTGGTGAATGGTGATGCTTCATTTCCAAAATCCTAAAAATATACGCATCTAAAATTTCTACTTTTCTACTCTTAGCCTAATAGGCTTTCTTGAGCATGAGCAGCTTGGTTATCCCAGAAGAATCTTAAACATACATATAGGAATGCAAGTTATTTCAGTATGTTAATTGCTCACAAATAAATAAAGAATAAACAAAAAAAAAAAGGTTCAATGATCTAATAATTACAGAGAGAAACCAATTCTACTTTGTTTAGGCAAAAAAGTTGTCAACTATTCTTATCCTACTTTCCACAACACTACAGCTGGGACGGTGGGAAACAAGACTAAGGTAGGACAGTTCAACCTGTGACATTAGATCCAGATCTGGATAGACCCTACTTTGACTGATATTCATTCACTGTGTAAATGTGAAGCCAAACCATAACTACAGAGAAGGATGGCAAATGCTGATTCTTGTATTCAGCAGATGAAACAGAAGCATAACAGATTACTCTAAAATTAAATCAGAACTTCCTATCCACTTTCATTTACAGATCTATAAGAAAATTTAAACTGCCAACCTGCTTTCTGGATGACTGGTGGCATATTTAATTCTCTGCAGTATCAACTTGCACTGGTGCTTGTTAACAGAGTCGGCCAAAGCATTGCTTCTAAACTCTTCAAGCTCTTTAGTCAATAACTGGCTAGCCCTCATACTACGTGATCCCAACCGCTGAGCACATAACAGAACTGCCTGAACATCTTGAAGTCTATTTGATGTATTAGCAGCTGCATCCGTGTTGAACAAAACCTTGTGCATATTTGATATAATAATGTTAAGCGGGTCCTGAGGATCATCAGCTAGAAGCGGATCCAAACCTTCCAGATCAATGTGTTCTGAAACAGCCCAGATTAGGCGAGCACATATTCTTGGAGTATTCACCTATCCGAGATAGAGCAAAAAGAAGTTTAATACCACTTAATAATTAAAACCATAATTTGTTTTTGCAGAAAAGACAATCTACAGATTTCTTGAAAACTGTAACCAAGAACTGCAGGAAGATGGTGGTAAAAACAGTGCACCAGTAGTATGCTAGAAAATCAGAATGTGTAGTATTTAGTGTTGAAATTAGCATACCTCAAGCAGATCTCTCACAAGTTCACGTTGCAAATTTTGCAACCTTGTTTCATTGAAGATCTGATCCTGTGATGCTCCATCTTTAACTCTCTTTACACCTCCCCTGGTATCATAGATATGACATAGCCTGACAAGCAACTTCAAATAGCAATCGATTGCATAAGTCCGGCCATCACAGTCCCATTTGACACAAGGCTTGCAAACTTCAACCACCTCCAAGGCTGGCTCTGTCCAGTTCAATGCACCATAGCCAGTTCCATATGCCAAGGCTCCAATGACCCTGCTCTCCTTGCCTGAGTTTTTTTGTTCGGGCAGAGGAAGAGACAACTGGAAGCAACTCTCCACTAGTGTTGCAACCAGTTCCTCTCTAAACAAGTTTTTACTTGTTGTACTGTTGAGATCATCTCTTATTCTAGCATCTTCAAAAAGTGAAGCAATATCAGTTCCAGGAACTGGTTTTTGACCTCTTCGGACGCTTTCCTTCGCAAATAGGTCAACACAGAGAGCTGTCCGGCAAATACAGGCCAAAGCATGCATGCGGTCTGATTCTGCCCTCAAGTTTCTCACCATAAGAAGCAGTCTCTTAAACAGAGAAACCTTAAAAAAAATATTTTCAGTTTAGAATGTCAATTCATGTTCATACTACTTGTGGCAAGATATTAACAGTCACACCAAGGCATGCAAAAGGTTATTTCTTTTTCTTCTTTGACAAAATTTAGAAACCTAAATAGGAGAAAGTAAAGCTATGGAGTGTGGATAATAAAGTAACATAATGATGTTCCAATAACCTACATACAGTGAACATATATAGATGGAAAACTGTATCTTACACGGCCTACCCTAACCAACATTTTTTCTTCTAAAAGACATCACTATCTGAAAAGCACACTGGTTGATCTACATAATTCTCTTTCCCTAAAAATAAGCTTGATTTGAATGCAAAGCCACATTGGTGCACAAAAACATTTCTACCCATTCCATTGTCCACCAAAACCAATAACCCCATTGCAACAATCAAGGAATCTCTATATGTTGCCCTGAATGGATATCAAGTATAGTTCTGGTAGAGTTATAAGAAGCATCGGTACTGAATCTTAAGATAGGTTACTGTTCCACCATGTGACAAGCCTACTTTGCTCACTTAATTAAACAAATGAAACAAACAGAAAGAGAGAGTGTGAACCTGCATATGAAGATCGAGGAGATGTAGATTGGTAACTACAGCCCTTACAATACTTTCTCTTGCAGACGAAAACTCTTGCCTATCCCAAAGAGTGAGAATTGCTATAATTGATTGTGCAGCCCACTCAGGTTTCCCTCCAGGCACATCAGCCAAGTACAACATATTGATCCCCACCTCAAAAATCAATGCCGGATCCAGTGAAGATGACAAGAATGGTGCCAAATGAGACACCACATCAGAAACTCCCACAAACCTCTCCGCATTGCCAGAACCCATCAAGCTTCCATTTGCCCCGCGAGATGCTTTTGACAGCTTACGAATAATCTCCACAGCACCGGAAGCAACCGACTTCACGGCATAAGCAAGGGGAAAGACTGTCGCCCTGAAACTCTCCACCGGCAGAACCAGCGACCTGGCCATCAGAGCATTACGTTTCTTCCACATAAATTCCACCATGGAAGACACCCAATTGGACCGAATCGCCACTGAATTCTCGCTATCGACCAATTTGTCACCAGCCAATCTACTCATCCTCTTCGAATCGAACTCATGAAAAAGCCTCCCCACGGACTCAAAGGCAACCTTAGAGACGATATCTGACTTGTCGAGCATGTTCTGGCCGATGCGGATCCACCAGTGGGAGACCCTATCCAGCAAATTGACATTGAACTCGCAGAGCGTGACGAGATCATCGCGAGCGAGGATGCAGCCGAGGGTTTCGGTGATGGAATAGCGGAGGTTGTGGCTGGGGCTGTCGAAGCAGGCGGAGATTTCGTTGTTGGAGTCGGTGATGAGCTTGGCCAGGGAGTAGGAG
>JAYMTF010006289.1:0-10432 GCA_036897485.1 Pelargonium nanum
TATGGTTATTAAATGTGTTCTTCATTTGTAAGAAGGGTAATTTGGGTATTTTAAAAACTTAATGAGTCATGTGGAAGACATGTGATGTGAGATAGTGATTTTCAGTTAGATTTAACTAACGGTTTGGATTGAGAAAAGTTTATAGGGGTCGAATTCTTGTTAATAAAGTTCAGGATATACAAGTGTTTTAAGTGACAAGTTCATAGGGTGTATCTGCAATTATCCCTATTTAATATCGCCTCAACCTTTTATGTGTCTATCTATATTCCTTTGTGAGTAATCATGAAACCTAAAAAATTTCTCATTTATACTCCGAATGAACACTTTTCTAGGTTCAACATCACCCTAAATCCATTTAGCACACCAAAAGTCTATCTGAGGTCAGCAACATGATTAGTTTCACATTTCGAATTGAACAACATGTTATCCACACACCTCCACATTTCGCCTTATCTAATTGGCGAACATTTGGTTTACAAACCTTAAATAGGATGCCACTGCATTGTTGATTCCGAAGGGCATCACCCTGTAGCATTATGTTTCCTTGTAGGTTATGAACACATTTTTCCTTCATCTTTCTTGGTCATCTTGATCTGAAAGGCGTTCATGAAGCTATGGGCCTCATACTTGAAAAAAATTTCGACTATTTTGACGATGTTCGGGATGGGGTATTTGTCTTTAGGGCATACAACATTGAGGTGGTGTAGTCTATGCATACTTTTCACTTTTTGTTTATTTTTTTTACCAAGAAAGGATTTGACTATCCACATCGGATATTTGACCTCTCAGATAAAGCCAATCTACCTTTTCCTAGATGAACAATCTTTTATTTTGTTGTACTGGTCGGGCATTTGGGATAATCTTCAAATGATGACTGACGATACTCCGGTCTATGCCGAACATGTCGTTTATTTTTATGCAAAGGCGTGCACCTTTTTCCTAATAAATTTTGTCACATTTTCCCTACCGTTGCGCACAAGGTCTTTCCTGGATGAGCTATCATGTCCTCATTTCCCTCTATATGTTAGTTGTTTTCAAGGGCGTTCGATTACACATGAATATATGCTTTCAGGTTATAAACCGCAAATTTTAGGGCCTTCGGCGTTTTGCAAAAAATATTTCGGGAGCTGCTAAAAATAGATTACTTGGTCTCTTGGTCTTAGAAAGCTCTTCACGAACATCTATATCTTTGAGAATTTTTCCAGATTTTTGGCATTCTGTTTGGCCAATAATTAGTATTTATTACAAATTTGTTAGTGATTACAAGCCAAATGACACAATAATATTAATATCATCTTTATATTAAAAATCATTATTCAAGTATTAATTTTTGCCATGTTGTTATTGTCACTATAATTATTTTTTATTCTAATTTTAATGGAGTTAGTTAATTAATTTTACATCTTTCGGTGTAAATTTACCACAAGAACCAATTCTTAACCATTTGAACTATATTGGAATTAGTGAAAAACATTTTTACTAAACTAGCACATTTGAAAGTTCAAGAACTAAATAATCACGGTTTGAATAGTACAATAACATTTTTAGACTTTTTCATTTTTTGTAATTTATATGAGAAATATCATTTACAAGCAATGTTTATAGTGTTAGTAGGCTAATTGCGACACAATTGGTTGAAACTAGCTTGAAACATAATATTGAATAAAAAATTATCACATGAGACAATACTAGAAGAAAAATATTTATTTCAAGAATTATAATGACGCCAACCACTAAAACGTGCATATTAAAAAATCGAGAGTGCTAAACCAACATAGGACTAAAAGTCAATTTGGTGGCTACATTTTGAAATGAATATCAAAGTGGTGGCTGAACTTTTTGAGATTAAACAAATTAGTGGCTACTGTTAGATCCGTTAACTTTAACTGTAAATTGCCAAAGTGTTGTCATTAACTAATTTTGTCGAACTTTAATTAACGTTGGCTGGTATTTTTCTTTTGACAAAAATCACTAGAAAAATGTATATCATAGTGTAAAGTTTGCTTTAGACATTTTTATTTATTTACGTTAATGTGTTTTTTTTTTTACAGAAACACAATTATTGGTGTAAAAATGAATGTTTATGATAAAAAATTGAAAAAAATAATAATTATCACGTTTTAGGTAAAAACAAACTGAATTATTAATTTCTTAAATGAGATTATGAGTTTATTGATATATATCATTGCCAATCTAGATATTTTTATTCGATTCAAAAGAAAATTTTATTTAAAAATCGAAATCAAGCATAAATAAAAAAAAATGTTCGATTTGAAAGAGTAGATTTTTTAAAATATGTACACTCAAATATTTAACCACTGCACCTCATTTTTCATTTCTCAGCACTTAACTATCCAATTATTCAAAATTGAGTAATCCATTAAACTTAACAAAAACTTACACTCTCTTTCATCACGTGTTGTGCAAATGACTCATATTTTTTAAATACCCTCAAAGCATATTGATCGTAATCACGCCGGAGTGTTGCTGAAAAAATAAACACCAAATTGATCCATAAAACGCAACTTTTCGCAAAATTGAAGACATAATTGAATTTCTCTTGAAATATTACATGAAATCTACTAAATAATTGCATAAAATAAGCAATGCAAGAACAATTAGATCATTTTGATCCATGAAATTAGGGTTGATACAAAAAAAGAAGAAGAGAGAGAGAGACCATTTTGACCCATAAAATTTCAGTTTTTGTTTTTAAAATTGATATTACTAGTTTTTGTCCTGTGCAAGTGTGCATTGCACGGGTAACAATTATACTTGTATAATAACAATGTATTTATATTTAATTTGCTTAATTTTTGTTAAATTACTGAAAAATACTAATTTTATTGTAATCAATTTTAAATACAACGATTAATATTTAAAAATAAACAAACAATGTAAGTGAAAACAACAAAAAGTACATGTCACATTATTCTATTATCATTTATACATACATATATATTGAAATACAAACAAAATCAATGAAATATTAGAGAGAAAATTATCTAATTAACAAAATTATACATGATACAATATCATTATCTGCATACATTTAATAAATTAAATCAAAATATCAAAATATTTACAAATATTGAACAACATACAACATCTCTCGTTGATTAATATTTAAATATAAAAAATCAAAAGCAATACAAACTAAAACAACAATACATACCTGCGTGAGTTTCTTCTCATACGTTTTATAGATTTCGATTAGGGTTGTCATATTCATTAATTTGTATGAATAACTTAACTTGTTTTATGACATTACTTTTTTATTTTACAGTTTTCATTTTTATGCATAACAGTTTATTTTATATTTTATAATGTTACCTTTATATATATATATATATATACATATATATATATATATTCCTTTTATGTTGTATTAGAATTATATTTTCCTATTTATAATTCATTTACAATTTATTTATGAATTTTGAAATGAGCTTATTCATAATTATGAATTTTTTTTTGCCAAAATTAAAAATATGATGATGTGGCACTCTATTACGCATTATAAACTTCTTTATTTATCCAGTTTTTATAGTATGTATATATAGATAGTCAAGTTTCTCTAAAAAAATATATTCCTGAAATCAAGTTAAAAATAAATAAAAATAAGACATTTGAACTCAAAATTAAGATTTTTTCCTTAATTTTTCTATTTTTCATATTTTATAGTTTCAATGACATTAATTTGAAAATTTGAAGTGAAATGATGTGCAAAATGATTAATTTGTCTGATTAGTTAATGAAGCTAGTGATTTTTTTCATAACTATAACATATTACACAATTATCAATAATTCATGGTATTTTATTTTTGAATCTATAACACATGACGCTTGATATTTACATGTGATTACCTTATATATTGAAGGATGGCTTATTAGTTAATATGAATTTCTAACATGTTAAAAGACACATAAACGTTATGGTTTATAGGTTTGGGCATCTACCTAGGATCGGACTGGGACAGAATTTTCGTAAAATATGGACGAAAGACCAAATTCATTATAGTTGTTCCAAAGAACAACCGATTGTGAATGATACAAATTGGGACCACACCGAATTGAAAGATTACTTTATTTAAAGGATAAATAGCTAAAATGGTTCATGTACTATTAGGAGTGAATCAAATTTAGTCATGAACTTTAAAATGAACCACTTTGGTCCCTGCGTTTTATTATAGCAAACTAGCTCAGTCCTCGCCGTTATATTACATCAAGATGACCGTTAAACATTTTTTTATAATTTTTTTAAAAAGGGTGTATTTTCAGCACATGTACCAAGTTATAATTTAATAGTAAAAATTTGTTGGACATGTGGCAGCCACCTCACCACACCAATTTTTTTTATAGGGAAAACGTAGCTTATATTATTAAAAAAATCAAATCAGAAGCTACAATATTAGTGATGAAAGATGGTCCCAAATCCCCAATCCAATCACTAACCCCAACAATAGACTCAGATGATCTAGCCAAAGATGGGCAACCCGATTGCCCTCCCACTTAATAAAAGAGAAGACTAAGCTGGAAAAACTAGATGACAAAAACTGAATATAAAATAAAATCAGACCCAAGGCACTGGGAAAACCACCCACCAGTCTGCAAAGCCTCTACTATACTCTTCGTGTCCGACTCAACTATCACTTTGGACCACCCTTGCTCCGCCGTCCAAGATAAAGCCTCTCGAATAGTAAAAGCTTCTACCAGCTCTGGATCCAGGGAACCGAACCAACTTGTTTTCCCACCACCAAGAACCGAACCAGTTGAGTCTCTAAGCACCCATCCCCCTCCTGACCGGTTACTCTGCTGGAAAACTGATTCATCCGTGTTTAGCTTAACAAAAGGATGAGCCGGAGGCTGCCATAAAATAACAGTGGCCCCAACCGACCCGGGAACTGCTTCTTTATCTCGAACCGGCTTCCAGGCGACCCACATGGAAAGAGCCATGCTTGTTATCGACAACACCGAGCCCCAGCTGTTCTTCCATACCCCTTCGTTTCGTCCTTTCCATAGAGCCCAACCCAGGTATAGAGCACGAGGTAGAAGATCAATGTCTGGCCTACCTGAAACAGCCTCAAACCACTCACCAGTTGACGAGAAAACATCTCCCACACCTGTCAACCCCATGCACGCCCAAGCCTCCCGAGCAAAAGGACATTTGAACAATGCATGACTGATGGTCTCCGACCCAAATCCACAACGGGTTCACGCCACCGGAACCATTACATGACGAGAGATCAGCCGTTCCATTACCGGAAGACTCCTCGCCAACGCCATCCAGAACATATGCTTTACTTTACCCTATACCCGAGCTGTCCAGAGATCCTTCCATACTGATGTAGTGCCATTCGAAATATGAGCCGGAGTAAGCAACCTGTAAGCCGACTTCACTGTATATCGACCCTTCTTTTCTGCCGACCAACACCAGCTATCGACATCCACTCTGGGGCTCAGCGAAATACTCATAATGGCCTTTCACGAGTCCTCAGTAAACAGCTCCCTGAGCTTCTTCTCATCCCAGCCATTTGTGTTTGCATCTCGCAAGTCAGCGACAAGCAAACTCTGATCCATAGCTCCTTCTAACTCTGGCTTCAACATAGGAGAATACGAACTGAGACTTAGAACCCAAGGATCTTGTAGAACACGCGTTTCAAAACCTGAGCCAATACGACGATATCCACCCAATCGAATAAGGTCCTGTGCCGCGTGAATGCTTCTCCAGATGTAACTCGGATTAATACCCAGCGGAGCTTCAAAAATAGAACGAGGTTGGCGAATACTTTGCCCGAAAAACCCTACTAAACAAGGATTCCTTGGCTGTCTCAATGCGCCACAACTGTTTGCCAAGGAGCGACAAGTTACACCGATGAATATCTCTGAAATTAAGCCCCCCGACCTCCTTACTCTCGCACAGACCTGCCCAGGCACGCCAGTGAATACCCCGACCCCAACCCTTGCCGAAATTGCTCCACAATGAACTGATCGTCGATTCGAGTTGGCTGCATGTCGAAAGAGGGAGGAGATACACCCCCATGCAATATGTGGGCGTCGTTTGTGCCACTGCTTTGATCAACACTTCTTTACCCGCTTTCGACAAAGCTTTTATCGACCATGACGATATACGGCCCCAAACCCAATCAACAAGCTTACTGAACTGCTTGACCCGACTACCTTTAACACATATGGGCACCCCTAAGTATTGATCAAACGAATCAACATGAGTGACCCCCAATTGATTTGCCAAGGTCTGGCCATCTGTTCGAGATTGCACCATTCAAGATTGGTTTGAGCCTGTTGGCTAATGTTTTCGATATAATTTTGTATATCACATTACACAAAGCTATAGGGCGAAGACCCGAAACTGATTATGGGGAGGTTTTCTTCGGGATAAGAACTAAAATTATTTCGTTCAACTTTTCCGGGATACAACCATCGTGCAAGATCTGTAAACATACTTGAGTAATATCGCCCCCAATGATGTGTCAATACTTCTGATAGAACGCCAGATTAAACCCATCAGGTCCTGGAGCTTTATCCGGATGCATGGAATCAATGGCCGCTTTTATCTCATCTGCCTTGAATTCAACCAACAATCTTGCATTTTGTTCCAGTGTTACTCGCGGCTGAACCAAATCCAGAATGTGATGAGGCTTCGACACCCCTCGTGAACCAAAGTGCCTCTCATAGAAATCTGTCATCATGTTACGAATATTTGAGCTCCCTTTAATCCATGCCTCGGTCCTATCTTTAAGCCTCTCAATTGAATTCGTCTTTTTCCGAGTTGAAGCTGTCCTATGGAAGAACTTAGAGTTGTTATCTCTATCTTTAAGCCATAGAGCTTTGGCGCATTGTTTCCAGAAAAGAGCTCGAGATAACGAATTCGAATTTTAACTGCTCGACGTCGACTTCCCGAGTTTGCCCTCCTACTAACCTGCTCCAACACTTTCCCGGTATGCTTCACCTCCCTTAAGAGGGCTCTAGCCGACGAACGTCCCCACGAGTCCAAGACTTTCCCGCAGTTGGTTAATTTTTCTTCCATATCATTACCGCACCAACCAGCTCACATGTTATCCTCAAAACCCGAATCCTCGCACCAGAAATTTTTGAATTTAAATCTTTTTTGAGCTTGAGTTTCGGCAGGAGAACACGGATGGCGAAGTAAGGGACAATGGTTGGACGTGTAGAATGGAAAATGTGTCATTGTCCATGCAGAAAAAGCGTGACACCAATCATCTGAGCCGAAGCATCTGTCCAAGCGCTCTTCCATATGGATATTTGTTCCCAAACCCCTCCACCATGTATACTCGTATCCGGTAAAACCTAAATCATTCAATCCATCATCTGAAACTGCATATCGAAAACCATCAATTAATGACTGGGGGTGAGCATTACCACCTCTCTTCTCTGAAGTAGCCAATAAATCATTAAAGTCCCTGCACAGACCCAGGGACCCGGCATGTTTGAAGCCAAGGAGCGAATCCGATCCCAAGAGCGACTACGAAGGGATCGATCAGGTTCCCCATAAAACCCCGTAAAGTGCCACGAACCCCACTTCCTCGAGCACACGGAGACATCAATAAAATAATTCGAACATCCATGCAGGGATACTTGGACTCGATCAGCCCAAAAGAGGGCCAAGCCACCGCTTCTCCCCACACTATTCACATCAAAATAAAAAGGCATCTTTAGCTTGCATCGCAACACTTCCAGCTCATCGCGACTACGCTTCGTCTCAACAAAGAACACTAATTCGGGCTTCTTCTCACGCACAAGGCTGAGCAAAACTTGAACTGTTCGTGGATTGCCCAGCCTACAACAGTTCCAGATTAAGCTACTCATTGGTCCCAGCAGACCTGATCTGTCACGCCTGCCGATATCGCGTTTTTTGAGCTTCCTTCCTCTGTCATCACCTCCGGTACCCCACGTATTCTTTTCACTACTAACGGGACATCGTCCCCCAACTCCTCCCTATCCTGCGACTCCGGAGTGATCGGAGTTGTGGATACCGGCGGAGTAACTGGAGGCCAAAAAGTTTCGTCCCAAGTCCGGAGCCATTGTGCTCCTATTCTCGTATTCCTCCCTCCTGATTCTTTCAAGTTCGGACCAAAAGCTCTCACAAGATTTGGATTCGGGTCCACTTTGAATCTACTGCACTTGTTTTCAATATGCCCTAAGCATCCACAGTAAAAACAATGAGTTGAGATCTTCTCATATTGAAAGGAAATCAACGAGACCCCAATTCCTGGAAACTTTAAATTTGTCTTCCTTCGCAAAGAATTTCGCACATCAAACCAAACTCTGAAGCAGGCATACTGGCTATAACTTCCTCTGTAATTCAACGGATCGACCTCAATAAAACTCCCAATCGCATTGCCCAGATCCCTGCACACTCTATCAGACATATAATCTTTGGGGATACCCAGAGCCTGAATCCATACGCTTATCATCCAAAGGTCCGCCGTGACCGGGTGTCCTTCCCCCTAGACGTTTGATGATCAGAGCGTGACCTTTGTAAAGCCATGATCCTTCTTTATCAAATTTTGCCGTGTCCTCCTCAGTGAAGAACTCAAAAAGGAAGCGTCTTTGTGCTCCTCTTCCCTGGATGGGATCATAGACATCTGAAACCATTACGCCTTTCTCAGGTCACCACAAAGACGCCATCATTTGCTGCATGTTATAGAAGTTGATATACGCCTCAGTAAGAAACCTACCAACCATGACAATCGTTGGTACATCCTTTACCGGCTCCACTATCTTGTCTGTGCTATAGTCAATCGAAATATCCGCATCATTGATTGTTAGAGAATCCAACTCCTTCGCTGCTTCCTCACCCAGATTCGTTCTCACCGTACTCTCGGGTTCCATGGTGCGTAACGTTCAAGTGAACTGACATAAACCCTTCCCCCTGCCGAGATCCGCCAACTGCAAACCGCCGCCGAAATCCAACCTAAACCAAGCTATTCACACAAACCCTAATACTTGCCTTCCACGACAAGACTCAATATCCTAGTGAGAGACCGCTCCTATACCACACCAATTTATTTATTTCATTATACTTAAAATTGTATAAATTAATAATAGAAAGAAATTGTTTTAAAGTTTAAACACTAGCTAAAAAAAAGAAGTTTAAACCCTTCATCTTTTGCAACTCAACAACAGAATCACCGATGGTGGTGGTCATCAACGACTTTGTATTAGAAAAAATATTGAAAGTTATAAAAATATAAAATATTAAAATTACTAGTAATATATTTAAAAAAAATCAAAATCGATATGGACTGAATTTAAAATATATCGGACTGAATAAGCACGAAAGACTGAAAATCAGATCGAATTCGTTTGGTTTAGTTCATTTTTTGGGTTAAGACTCAAACATGCCAATCATAAATGTTTGAGATAAAGGCAAAAATGGTAACCAAACTTTGGCCGGAAACCCAGTGAGTTCGATATGATTTTGAGTACTAAATTTAGTTTCGGCCAAAGTTTGGGTACCATTTTTGCCTTTATCCCTAAATATTTATAGAGATTTATGTTTCATAAATTAATATTATTTGTTTTCCTTAAAATTTTGAAGAAATGCTTAAATAATGTAGGGTAAAGAGAACAATTTCGTCTATGAATTTTCTAATACAAAACTATTTTGGTCCTTAACTTTTTATCGAAACTTTTAAATATGGATCTAAAATAATTAGTGCAGTTAATTTTTGTCAATTTTTCCGTTAGATAGTCTGACATAGTATATCAAATATATTAAACAATTATTTTATATAATTATTTTGCATACGTGGCGGTACAACTGTATTAATTGTTTTAGTGACTAGCACATGACATGTCACATTAACAAATAATTATATAAGATATTTTAATTTCACATAAAACTACGTAACGAGAAATTAAATAAACTAGTTTGTATCCGTGCATTGCACGGAATATGAACAGTTATAATAAACAACATTGACCATGTGCAATCTATTAATATATATAAAGCTGTACCTTGAAGGTACAGTTGTCACAATTCTAGATTTTTGAGTTTTTTTTCTTTTATATTCATTTATTTGTGCTAATTTTAAATAATAAAAACACCAATAAAATTCAGTTATTTTCTACCCATGCTTCAAAATCAGTTTTACTAGCATGCATCCCGTGCGATGCACGGGTAGTAAGAATTTACATTAAAAATTAATGTTAATTTGATATGAATTACATTTAAGATAAACCCGTGTTATGCACAGGGTTAGTAAATATCTATTATAAAATAAAACTATATTTAAATAAAAAATTAAAATTAAAATAGAAAAATTATTTAAATTTGATTCACTTTAATTTACGTTGCATAAATCTAAAAAAATATAAACAAAAGGAGAAATGAAGAAAAAATATGAGTCAATTTATTTATTATTATTATTCTTTTTGGCATAAGTTG
>JAYMTF010006290.1:0-10430 GCA_036897485.1 Pelargonium nanum
TAGGTATTAAATTGAGTTTTCGAAAAAAGTCTGGGTACCAAAAAAACCTTTATCCCTTTCTATTTAAAGCCAACTTAGGAATTCAATTAAGCCAAAAATTATTTAAAGATTATAGTGGTGTTAAATATGATACTGAAGATGACAAATTAAGTCAAAGTGAACATATGAGGTTTGTGGATGAGTGTTCTAACTCCACCTCCCGCAGCAATTCTTTGGTCAAAGAAATATTCGTGTAGTAATTATCTGAATCGAGAAATTTCACCAGTGAGTCCGAGCTCCGAGAAGAAGGAAACACGCTTGAGCTCCGAGAAGTGTAAGTCGACGGCGGAGCGGCAGTGTTTCAATCGATGAGTTAAGCATTGATTGTGTTTGACCGGTTCCTCTTTTCACCCTCGAGAAGTGCCTCTAGAGATTAGGTGGTTGGAGCTGAGCTTTATCAGGCGAGTCACATCGACTCAGTTCACCTCCACCGTTGCCTCTTATGTCAGAGGTTTAGTAACATTTACTTGTTGGATGACTAAATTTCAAGAGATTTAATATTTTTTAATGTTATTTTCTAAACTTCGCTTAAAGATTAACATGGAGAACCCAATATACAGAAAGACATGACAAAAATTATTGGTGTGGAAGGATAATATTTCTACTTGTTTTGGAGATAAAAATTTAACCAAGCATAAAAAAAATGGTGAACTTTTTTGGCACCAGCCATGATAGGCACATCTACATTAATATTTTATTATCATCATTATTACTGTCATTGATGAGCCATTTTCATAAGTGTTAGTAAATGTTAATTAATTATTACAGGGGTATTTTCGTCCAACAACACAAAAAGGTGTGGATTTAATCATTATCGGTTTGGATTTATCATCACCCTTAAATAAACGAGTTAACTTAGACAACACAAACCATCTAACACGAATGAACAACATTTAAGCTTGCATAAATTTGTATTGTATTTGCGCCAAGTCATGGTTTATGACCCAAATCTTCAATGTTTTTTTTCTCTATTATTTTTATTCATTAAGGTCCAAATATGAGTTTGATCTATTATCTTTTCTTTTAAATGATGAGAGAATAATTTCAGTAGCACTTAATTTTTTTATTTTTTATTTTCATTTGCTCCCATATAATTTTGTTGTAACAATGTTAGAGGTTTCAATTAACTTGTATATGTATGCATAACTAAGTTATCAAAAAGAAAATTCGACTCATTTTGAGACCGGTTTTAGAGAAAGAATGCCTCAATCTTCGTGACTGCTATGCTCAGAGTCACAACACCAGAACTAGAAGAAAGCTAGACTTTGAGGTCTCAGTGTCGAGTCTCGGTGTTGGTACGCTTACTGATAAATAAATAAACAGCTAAACCTTTATTTGCAGAAAACAGATATCTATGCATTATGATCACAGTTCACAACAGGCAAAACTGAGACCAGACTAGCCCTGTATGTGCTATTATGTTTATATGTGCTGCTGCAACCATTACAAACTGAAAGTTGATCAATTGCTAAGAAGTTGAAGGAAAGTAAATTTAAAACTCAAGACTCTTCCAAGAACCAAAACTTGCTGAATCTACAAATCAAACATTAGTTGACAAGTGCTTTCATAATATCAACATCATGTAAATTAACAATGGTGGGATCATATTCTTTATGTCTGATCACCATCAGTGATACTTTAAGGAAGGACAATGTTTTGGGACAATGTTTTCATATCACCCAAGATAAGTAGCTTTCACCTATTTTCTCGTCCCCAACTATTCACACGATGAGAAGCAAAGACAGCGCAAGCAGAAGAATTTGAAACGTATCCCTGACTAGGCTCCTTGTCTATTCCTAGTATGCTAATTGTATTTGGTGCATGATTGAAAACAACTCAATTGATGTGAAAAGGAAACATATCCACATTCCCAAATATAAACAACTTCATAAATATAAACAAACTAAATTCTGATGATTTAAGATGGGATTCAGAAGAACAGCCAGCAAAAACAAGGAAGATAAAACTATCTTTTCCATTACCATAATCATGTTCTCTGCTCATCCCATTCACAGTACAAGAAAATGCACCACTACACAACTTATGCTGTTACGAAAGGTTAGAAGCAAGAATAGAAACAAAGGAGACACTTACAGAACAACACATGGTTACACAAATCTAGACAAGACCTCTCGAGTCGGGCACAATTGACAACTGAACTTACCAGAATAACAAAGATGGGGTTTTAGGATGAAGGTGAACCCCGACTGCTCTTTCCAAGGTTAGATGGCCCAGGACTTGGAGTTTGCTTTACCTCAATCCCTTTTCCATTTCCAGACGATCTTGGGCTCCTTCCCACCCCCGATTCATTAACACGGGGGCTGTATGCCCTATGTGACACTCGTGGGCTGTAGGATTTCATGTCCTCCAGTGAAGTTGGAGTTGTACTAGTAACTTTTGGACTCTGAGTGTGGCGGATCTCACCGCGGCTTCTTGTGATAATTTCATCGAGGATTTCAGCACTGTCAAAGTAAGTAGTTCTTGGTTGAGGATTTTGATCCTGCAACGTGCACAAACACCACAGATGAGTAAAAAATTATGTTTATATATTCTACTCTAACAGGAACTAGTCAAACTGACATCCTCTTCAGCAGCCCAGGTCATCAATGGAATTAGAAAACTTACTTCAAATGATGCATTGTAAGCTATGGCAGGAGCCTCTTCATATTCTGCGGCATCCAAGTCCTGAAGATGGGCGCCTTTGAAGAACTTCGGGAGGAAATACTGTCGAACTGGAACAAGAAGCATAATCAACAATGGGAAAAGTACCCCAGCTATTGGGATCCATGTCAAGCCAAAGCACAGGAGCAAATAGGCTGTCTGAAACAGGGTGAAGTAAGCAATTGTTTTGAAGGGCACAGTCTCGACGAAGGTTGCATGATATTCCTCCAATACCCTGGCAAAATTAACGAGGATTAAATACTTGTCCTTTCAAGAACCCAAATAACAATAATTATTATGACAGTGATTATGTTTCAAAAGAAGGGGGAAATTTATCTAATTAGTTTTGAGATTAGGAAACTTCTTACATGTATCAAGTCAACTATAAAAAAATGCATATTCACTTCAGATGGCCTTAAGATCACCATAATTATAGATTGAGGTTGAGCCATAAATTGAAAAAGGAGATGAATTGATGTATAATGCAGAACTTGGAACCATTTTGACAAACTTGTACAATAAAAATAAAGAGCTGAAGAGCGAGTGTCAAATATAATTGAAAAGGACGAGTTAAGTCCTAGGACCTACTGCGCTAAATAAATTGAATAGCGAATGAATACAAGCATAAACTTACTTGTATCTTCGACTTGGAGCAGTGAATAGCAATAATATCCTCTCCCAAAACTGATTTCCAGGCAAGCTTTCAATAGCCATAAAAGCAAAGTATCCCCAAAGAACGGAAGTTGGGATCTTCTTTAAAATCGGCATAGCAGCAACACAGCCAGCAACCATCAATGCCTGAAGCAGATTGCTGAGCCGTTGTTCTTTGACCTCAACAGGTAAAAGATCATCAATATCCTTATCCACATCAAAGACAGTCTCATCCACAGGAGCATCTATGTAGCCACTACTTGAGGCCAGCTGGATGGTAGATTCTTTCAGCTCTTTCAGTCCCTGTTTAGAACAAAGCTTTAGATAAAAAGAAATAGAAACAAATGAAGGAACAAGAGAAAGATTACTTTGTATCAATAAAAAGATCCTTTGAGAGTTATACCAGGCCTGGTGGATTTTGATAGACTAGTGGAGTCTGCATACCAATGTATGCTTCTTGCATGCTGCTGTATAACTGACCAAGGTTTGCATTTTTCTGCATGCTTTCCCGCACTGTTGTTACAAGCTTATTTCGTAGAAGCTGTTCCAAAGCCAACAAAACTATAGCTTTTAGATATTGAACCAGAATGTAGACACTCTAACAAGAAAGGAATGCTCAAAGACAAATTGAAACTTGTCCTTTTGTTGTATAATGAAGAGCAGTTAGGCTTAAGGCCAAAGATATCAACGGTACTTCCCTAACCAAAAGGGTAAGAGGAGAATGGTTTCATGGGTGCTTATAAGTCCATTTAGATGATGGTTCTTGAGTTGATAAAATGCTACAATTCTAGTCTCCAGGAGTGAAATACACAAAGGATAAAATTCTTGAGTTGATAAAATACATACAACAGGCAAAATACTACATTTTGAAGATATATGCAAACTTAATATATAATAAAGGGCAGTTCGGTGCATGAGATACCCACCTTTTTTTATGTCTAGGGAAGGGTCACTTATGTACGCAAACTTACCTCTGCTTTTCCGTAGAGGCAGTTTTCCTAATTAGAACCCGTGGTTGCAAGGCATCAAACTTACCTTTTAACCAAGGTTCACCCTCAAATATAGTTTAAGACTGTTAATTAATAAAATCATATTCAGACAACCTACGAAATACAAATAGATCGTACCTGGTGTTTCAGGGTAGCTAAGCTTTTGGTATGCATAGGAGACTGGGGGATAACACCATTTGAAGGAGGAATGCCAAGAAGACCGCATAACATGACCTGAACAGAGGGGAAAAAAAATAAGCTTAGCAATGCAGAACTGCAATATAAGATCACATTATACTGAAGTGTGAGATTGACTCTTCAATATTAAAACAAACTACAAAATTGAGATCCAAGGTAAAAGGACTACCAAGAAACCCAAAAGAAGAAGATCGTAATGATATGAGGATGGTTTCTTCAGATTGAACTCATCCTGTTGAGAAAGCTGAGATGCAACACTGTGATCAAAGTAGTATAGCACAGCAATCATTGTTGCGGGGATAAATGCTCCAACAATGTATAATGGGGGCACATCCAACATCTCCTGAGAAAATATAAAAGCATGACTTTCAGAATTAGTCTTGAGACAATAAAGCTCAAGATAAGACAGATCAGTTCTGCACTACATTGGAAGTGTAACATTTCATACTGAAAATACTTGAACAGGAGAGAGAAGATACCTTGATAACTGTCCAATTTGAGTATGCACCCGGTGACCATGGATTTGGACTGAAAAGCCGCCTTGGGATCCCTTTCGGCACATCGTTTACGGGTATGTATGATACAGCAGTCCATACAACCACCATAAGTGGGACTCCATAATCCGCAATAAAACCTCTAAGCCAACCTGTGGTTTAAGAATCATAACAAAAATAATGAGATACATGTTAAAGACACAGCAAAACCCTTTTTCCAGATTACTAGCAACTGAATGATTACATAAAGCGATTGCCCCAACGCCAGAAGCAAGACTGGAAGATATATGTTGCTATCCAGTTCACCATAAAACAACCATTTTGATGCATAATATGACATGTAAATTCCCAATTTTCCCTATTCAGGAGTTAGGTAGAAACTTTATACCTGTCCCATAACGCCAGGATCTAGCTTTACGGCTCCTTAGTGCGGTAAGAAGAAGACCAAAGGATAGAATTAATGCAAACATTCCATTGGCAAATCGCCAAGAAGGTAAAAATGCAGGCTGATTAGGATTTTCACTCCGTGGCGTGCCAAATTCCTCCACAACTCCCTACAATATAAAACTCTTAAATTGGAGATAATAATATGAATGATGTTATCAGACATATCAGTATGTTCTCTAGGAGGTTACGGAACAAATAAGTATTGAGAACCTTACACTAAGTATTTACTTTTGAAGTAATTAGGGCAAAAAAATTCCCTTGCATTTACTTCAGAAATATCATAATCATCCTCATTTGAAATGAATCAATAATTTAATAAGGTAAGATCATCAAGTGTACTCACCCTTATTGCTTGTTGCATAAATAGCATTGCAATCAGCAGACCAAATAATTCACCAGCCACACGCGTAAATCTATTGATTAGTGAGCATGCACCAAGAACAGCTAATAAGAAGAGCAAAAGAGCCGTCCACATACAAACCCTAGGAACAAAAAAAGTAAAAGAAATTGTTCAATATCATCGAAAAAAAATTATGTGTATATTATTGAAGAGAAAGAAATTGATCAATATCATATAAAAAAATGATTGTATATTATTGAAGTAAGAGAATGTTCGGGAGATACCATCCTGTCCAGGCTAAGAATAATTCCTGCCCTATATCCTTCCGATCTTTTATAAAGCTGAACATAAATGTATACATCAGAACTGTTGGCTCGGCCACCCCTAGTATGAGCAGGGGCTGCCCTCCAACAATGGAATGGATGATTCCACAAAGTGCGGTTGATGCAAGAGTTTGCACAGCAGTCAGAGTTCCATCTGTATCATACAAAATTTATAAATAAAAACGTATAAGCAAATACGTCAAATGTACCAACAATGAGAAAGCTATGGCTAAAAAATGCCTACTTGTTTCTCTTTCCAACTGTTCTCCAAAGGATATAACTGGAATTGCTGAAGCAAAGAATATGTATGTAGTGGGAGCTAGGATCCTGAGTGACAGGAAACAACAATGACGGCTTCAGTATGGCATAAATTTCAGAAGAGGTTTAACAGTCAAAAGATAAAAAATAAAAAATAAAAACAGATTTTTAAATAGAGATGGTTAATTAGGATATAAATCAGAAAACTAAAATTTGGAGTAACAAAACATTATCCAACACGTCACTAGAGATGAAATGTGGGAGAATCGCATACCTGATACCAGCTTTGAAACCACCAGTCCAGTCTTGCTTGTAACAGGAAAGTCTTCCTTTGAGGTCATTCTTAATACCTCGGAAGGGAACAAATGTCTCTTCCATGATGAACCCGAAAATTTTGTGAATCAGAAAAGATTGGATAATTTTTAAAACAGATCTTTTTGTTTGGTGAACAACTAACTGGGATGACAGGATAAATAAGACGCTAACTCAGGTTTGAAGAACTCGAGAGGCCAATTGACAGATTAAACTTGCATATATGACAAAAGGTTACATGAAACGGCGGGAAGAGAGACAGGACCTTTAATTCATAGTGGTTTGGAAGAGAGAAAACGAATAGGATTTATAATTCTTCATGTATAACGGAACCTTGATGAGGCCCATAAACAAAATGTATGTAATTACAGAATTTTTACATTTGAATGAATATAAAGAATGATTGGGGTATATAGTTATATGAAGAACAAAAGAATTAGTTAAAACTCAATGATGCTAGCGAATAGAGTTCATTGTGAATTAACAAGGTCTAAACTAACGAAATGAACTGACAATCTCCATGTGCTCAGATCACAACTAGCGGTTGACTTTAACAAGCATCAGATCCATCATCTCCCCTTTTTTCCTCCTAATTACAACAATTCCTTCTACTCATCAACCAAATCCCACCACTAGTTCACCAACAAAAGCAGATTGTAGTTGAATACTAGAGATAAATTACATGGTATGTCTTTACATTCCAAAACTACTAAAAAATTGTAGTCAAAGGTGGAGACTTTGAAACCTTAAAAGAGCAAAAACGGTTCAATTAACGAAAACCCATCACCAAAAACTGAACTTTGGGCTGTTTACAACAATTTGAAGCAAATGGGCATCACCAGAATGCAGCAACAAAAGACCTCAGAAGCTAATTCAAAAGGGACACAGAATCGCATACAGGAAGATTAGCGAGAACCCATGATTGAAATGACAATAGAAATGATTTAGAACACTTTAGAGCAAATGGGCATTGATCAAAAGACAAGATTACATTATGCAGAAGAAGAAAAAAAAGACCTTTTTTTCACAAAAACGCTTGAACAAGAACTGAAAGAAAAATATGTGGCTGAGCAGTTACATAACCTGAGAGCACAGAAACACAAAGGCAATGGAAGATTCAGATGTACCCAGAAGAGAACAAGTTGTGAATTCTGAGGAAAATGAAGAGAGATTCAGAGATATTTGGGCAAAAACAAAAGGATTTTGGTGTGAGAGATAGTGTGTGGTGAGTAAGCATAAATAAGTGTTTCCGAGGCTGAATAAAACAAATGCATGATGGAGAGAGAAAGTGAGAGTAGTAGTAAATATATTCCATAAACTAATGTTTCTGTTTGTTTTCTGCAAGAAACCAACATTTTTGCAACCAAAATTACCCAGATTAAAATTTGCATTATTTATAAATATTTATCTTCATGAACATCATGTCTATTGTTACTTGTTAGGATTATGTTACACTTTTTTTTCCCAAAAATATTTAGTAAATTTATTGTATAAATCAATTAGTGTTCACATGTTTAGTGTTTATTTTCATCTCCATAATATGTTTTGTAACTTTTGTTCATGCACACAACTTTCATGAGATTTTCAAAACTAATCCATTCACAAAAGAAACGCAATTATTGATAGTTGAACTTCTGGTTTTGGCATAGCTTTAAATGACCTTTATTTTCCATGTGTCTGATATACTTTCTTCAAGAAAATTTCCCATCAAATAAATTTAAAAAATATTTGTCTGTTGATTGATTTAATTGACACAAAGCATAATTCTAAAATAATTAGTTAAAACCTGAATTCTATATGTCCCAATATTGTCATGACACCAAAAGATAATGAAATTAAACAGAGTTGAGTGTTTGAGTTTCTTTTCCTAGAAGTCACCTCCAGGCTTAATTACTTCCTATAGCACAAGTCTCAAATTTGTTCCATTTTTTATGATCAATCATTTTAGTAAAATATGACTATTAATTAATAGGTTGAAAACAGGTTGTTTGCTTATTTAATTTAATTTATATTGAGTTAGTTACACATTATTACAACTCACAATCATAACTCATCACTAGTGACAAGTTTTATTTTCTTTTCCTTTTAATGAAGTCAACATTACAAGAATTCTATTGATTTGAAATAGAATATGCTAGGGAAGCGTAATCGTCGAAATCTGCGTTGGAAATAACGTTGTTGACACTATCGCCACACATTTTCGTAGTAGATTATGCGACATATTTTAAACTAGAAGATATGGCGTATGGCGCGAAAAATGTTATAGGCGCCGCAAAGCAACCGTAGTTTGTTTCAAAAAGTTACACTAAAACGAAAAAATTGTCGCTTTTACAAGTTAAACAGATATAACGTGTCCCTCTTCCCTCTCTCCTTTGCTACTCTAGCGTTCACACCACAGCAAACACCTAACGATTGTTGCCGCTATGTCGTCGTGTCGACCCTCATTGCTCTGTTGCTGTTTTGCCTCGTCATTCCATCAAAGATGAGTTCATAATTTTGAGTTGTTTTCAATTACCTAAAGTTGGTTTTTATTGAATTTTGCTACGTTGTTTAAAAGGATGGAATTAGATCTAAATAATAGTGCTATTTTAGCCTAATTTAGTTCAAAACTTATGTATCTATATTTATGCATATTGTTGTGATGTTGTGATTGCTGTCTAGAAATTGGGTATAATTTTGATAGAAATTGACATTGAATTGGGTACAATTTGGATGGAAATTAGGTATAATTTGAACTTAAATTGATATTGATAAATTGGTATTCAAATTATGAAATTGGATTGGGATTCAAATTGGGTATTTAGGATTCAAATTGTGTATTTGGTATTGAAATTGGGTAATTGAAATTGAAATTAGCCAGGTATTTGGTATTGTAATTGGGAATTTAGGTAATTTAGATTGAAATTGGTTCATTGTGTTTGAAATTAAATTGGGATTCCCGAATTAAGGCTTGTTGGGACAAACAGTTTAGATTTCCTTTAAGATCTTTGGTTCGAGCTTCTTTGTCAACAGTATGGAGTGGGCGCCAAGCAGGGTTCCTGATAATTTTTTCAATTTTAATGTTATATGAAAAGTAGAAGTAAATATGCAATTTGATTCTTTCAAAAAAATATATATATGCAATTTGATTAAATAATACTATTTATAACGCTTTAATAATACGAGAGCAATTAGCATAACCAATAAGTTTCTAGTTTAGGCTAGGCCTTCAATGAGAGTATGAAATCTCATTAAAAATGTTGGATCCAATGGGTTGGTTCGTTTCTACAAATTTATTGGGTTTGTGAATATGAGTGAAATTTAATGTGTTGTCGTATTAATGTGTCATCGTTGATTTAGATTAGTTTAAGTCAAAAATAATTTTGACTCATATTTTTTACTTGATGGTTATATCGTACTATAAATTTGCAACGGATCGGCAAGACATAAACTAATTGAATTATGTATTGTGAACTTTTTTTCTTTGTTTTTCTGCACCTAATTTTCTCTTTAATAAATTTGATTCCGTTTGATTTTCTCACGGAAAAACAAAGTGATGATATACATGCATGTAAGTACAGATGCCCCCTAGGGGGTGACGCAATGGTCAAGACACACATCTCCACGTAAGAGGTCGTGAGTTCTGACTGGAGTATTTTTTTCAAATCAAAATTGTCAGTCTTGTACGTCGTCGTTTCAGTCTTCTTTTCCAAAGTCAAGGTCAAGGTCGTCCCAAGTC
>JAYMTF010006291.1:0-10430 GCA_036897485.1 Pelargonium nanum
ATATATATATAGGGATATAGACATCAGTTTGATTATTCACGATATTTTAGCAACTATGTCTCAATTTGACAGTGTCATTTTTTTTTTCCGGATTGGTCTTCGACACGAGTGGCCCACGAGTTAGATATGTCATCGGTCACTTTGTCATGCTTGTCTGAGTGGGTTGATCTCCAAGCTCTCAATTTTATATTGTTCTTCTGATTTGACATAATAAGTTATTAGTTTTTTGCCCTAAATAGTTTAACTTTTCAGGCATAAGCACCTCTAGAAACCAGTGTCCCGAATATGAAACAATCTCATGTTTAATGATTTTTAATATTAACAATTTTACTAGGTCATGTGATCACATAAGGCCCAACATATCATCATTTGCATTTTTGAGTGATATGTTTGAGAATTTTTATTTTTATTTACTAGGTCATATGATTTATACAGTTAAATGATCGAGTTAATCGGTTATGATACAAATACTTAATTATTGACATAAATATATTATGAATTATGTTATGTTCGAATGGTAATATGTTCTAAATCAATATCAAATTAAACACTTTTCTCCCTCTCCTCTACAAGTACCAACAATAATTGGGATGATAAATGACCAGGGTTAACAAGGGGTCAAATGGAACTGGTTGGAAATGATTATCGTAAAGGATCCGCATATCTGCTTGAAATGATGGGAGAATACAAGTCCATGTCGTTTCTCGATTAGAGAGCAATAATAAAATTGAACTTGACCTTTAAACCTCCATATAGCAATACATACTGAGCTAGTAATAAGAATTCATTCCAATATTGTTTACATGTAAAATTCTTGATAGTAGAATTTGATGGCTGCAATATATATTGACATTTGATATCTTGCATGAGACCTGAGGGGTATTTATAGGAAAAGTGAAGGAGCCAAGGATCAAGATTTGAATGATTTTGTAAGGTCTATAACATTCTATAGACTTGTGGGAGGTTGTTCTGCCTAGTGTCTAGAATTATGAGGAAGACAGTTGAAGCTTCTGCCACCTCACTCAAAATATATAAATAATAATGGGCCAATTGGGCCTCACATTTCAGTTATGGTTGGGCTTACCTAATGATTGGACGCACTCGAGTTGGGCCTTCATATTTTAAGCCCAATGGGCTACCAATAATCCCAACCTTAAATGAAAAACTACACCATTTTATTTTGTTTTTATCCGAAAGGATTGTTGATATAATTTATGTTTCTCTGTCGGGACATCGTGCATGCATCTCCAATTTCTCCATGACAGAACATAATATATAATAAAATAATAGAGATACCCCTGACCGATTTCATTCACACAAAAATAAATAGTACGGGAAATATGTTAAGAGTTATTTAAATTTTGGACGGGACAGAAACTAAACCAGGTTTTGTTTGTTTAATTTTAAATAAATTAAGTGGGTTTAGACTGATAACAATGACTATGAGTATTGGGATGGAAATTTGGAAGCATTAGCATTGTGTTAAGTTAGTGGTTGTGTTTGTTTATATGCTTGTATAGTGTCCTTTCACTAGTCTTCATCTCATAATAGTATTAATTTTAGTAATTATCATATAATGAATATCTAACACCCATTCCATTGATTATGTTATAGTTTCCTACCTAAAATGATAAATCTAATTTTATGAGAGTTGATACTTGATAGGTGAAAAGAAAATCAACACATGTATAAAATGATTATCCGTCTATGCATCATAGCCGGTAGCGTCGACGATTTCCTTTGTTTCTAACAAGATGTTTTGTTTCGGTCAAGTCATTGCCCACGTCTTTGAGCGTGCATTTTTAACTATGCGTTTTTGTCGTTATGAGATGGAGGTGACGTGGCACTGAACCGTCACATGTTACGCTGTCATTTAACGGAAGAACTTATGATTTTTTAGGTAGCATCACTTATATTATAACAAAGTATTAGTTTATATTATATATTTGAGTGTATTGGTTATAACGGCTAATGAACATATTGGCATAAGACAAATGTTTGTGTGATTTGAAAATTGTAAGTTTTAATTAATATTTGAATTTGATAATCAACGAATTTGAGTGTCAAATTAAAATGATGTAAAAAAAATTACATGTCAAAAGTTGAAGTGAACGAATTCTTATAATACTTAAAATAATTAATGGGTGGCCTTCAAACTTATCCCGTGATTGTCAATCATAATTTGAACCGATAAAAGTGACCTATAAAGCAACATATATTTCTTGTCCCGACCCATTTAGACCGAACTCGAATAAACTTGGCAGAAATCCTACGGGCTGGACGATTGCCATCTTTACCTAAAATACCAGTATTAGTTCTGTTAACTTTTTGCCTTTCATCTCTGTGTCCAATTACGTGGCTTTGGTATCACTTGTAAGTTGTAATACTTTCATGTGTAAGTTGTAATATAAATATCTCATATTCTAAATATAGATATTAAGAGAATTAATACCCTTAATTTTTTTTATAAGGTATATACCTCTGTGAAAAAAAAAGTATAAAACGCATTTTAGATAAAAATAAAAATAAAATCCTCACATTTTAGGAGAAAAATAAAAAATAAATCCTCCAAAAAAGGATATTAAAGAACAAAGACAAAAATCCATCTAAATTCACCGCTAATAATAGAAATTAGTAAAAATTACACCTAGGATATTAAGGTAAAACAGTCAAGAATAGAGAACCTTAAACCGGCGAGTCTCGCTGAAATGGTAACCGACACGTGTCCGTCACGATCCGATCCACAAAACCCTCGCTACACTCCATAAATCTTGTTTCCGTTAAAGACCTTTCTCTTTCCTTTTCTCGCCTCCATAGCCTTCTCTTTCACTGCCTCACTCTCTCCATTACCAAATCGCCTCCATCATCATCAAAATCGATACTTTTTCTCTTTTTTCTCGAAGACTTCTTGATCTGGTCTCTTTTTCTCTGGGTTTAATTGGATTGTTTTTATTTTTTAATTTTTTTAGCTCCAGAGATGGTTCGGTGAGGAAGATGATTATGATGATGAGCTACTGTAACACCAGTCTTGTGTTTCTGGTAAGACTCGTAACTGATGATTCGAATATTTGCATCGAGGAATGTTGCTGGACCACCCATTTATGTTGATTCACGTTCGATCCCTTATCTGGCTGCGCAAGCGCAAAAAATACCCCAAAACCTACCATTTCTGATCTCTTCAACCTCCGTAAATACACCTTAAAATTAATCCTATTCTCTCAGCTCTGTTTCGTTACAGATACCCTTTTGTTTCTTGTACAGTTTTTGCTCTATTATTAGCTCTCTTGTTCTCTAGATTTGGCAAAAGTTGATTTCTTGTATAATTTTGTACTCGACCTCAAGACTCCAGTTTGATCTGATTGAGGTTTCAGCTGAAATTGATTGGGTAGGGCTTGATTGATTGACTGATTCTGTTCTAGCTGAGGATAAATTTGCTTTTTGTTTTTCTCTGGTTTGGTAATTTGTTTTCAAAGTGGCAAAGATGAGTCTGAGCACGGCCGAGGATGATTCGGCACCGGAGATTCATCTTCCGGCCGATGTGGATTGGCACATGCTCGACAAATCCAAGTTCTTCTTCCTTGGTGCGGCTTTGTTCTCTGGGGTCTCTGCAGCTCTCTACCCAATTGTTGTCTTGAAGACCCGCCAACAGGTCTCGCCCACCCAGATTTCGAGCTTCAAGATGTCGTTTGCCATCATGCGCCACGAGGGTCTCAGGGGATTTTACAGGGGTTTCGGGACCTCCCTCATGGGTACCATCCCGGCTCGAGCCCTCTACATGGCCGCTCTTGAGGTTACCAAGAGTAACGTCGGGTCTGCTACTGTTTTATTGGGGTTCTCGGACACCACTGCCACCGCCATAGCTAATGCTGCTGCTGGAGTTACTTCAGCTATGGCTGCGCAGCTGGTTTGGACCCCAATTGATGTTGTGAGCCAAAGACTCATGGTTCAAGGTGGCCATAACTACAACAAGAACATCCTCCCCAATGTGACTTGTAAATACACGAATGGGATTGATGCATTCAGGAAAATTATCTATGCAGATGGTCTGCGAGGCCTTTATAGGGGGTTCGGGATTTCGATACTGACATATGCTCCCTCGAATGCAGTTTGGTGGGCATCTTACTCTGTGGCACATAAGCTCATATGGGGTGGTTTTGGTTGTTACATGGGAAAGAGAGATGGGAATAGCGTAGATGGTAGTTTTAGGCCGGATTCTAAGGCGATTCTCGGAGTTCAAGGGCTGAGTGCAGCAATGGCTAGTGGGGTTTCGGCTATAATCACCATGCCCTTGGATACGATCAAGACCCGGATGCAGGTTTTGGATGCAGAAGAAAATGGGCAGAGAAAGCCACTAACCATTGTGCAGACACTGAGGAATTTGGTGAGGGAAGGTGGAATGGCAGCTTGCTACAAAGGGTTGGGGCCAAGGTGGGCTTCAATGGCTATGTCTGCCACAACCATGATCACAACCTATGAGTTCTTGAAACGGCTATCTACTAAGAGCCAAAACAGCTTGACCTCATGACCTGAGCAAGCACAAGAAAGAAACAGAGAAAGAAAAAAACAGAATTTTTAGGGTAAAAATCTTCAGTTTCTGTTACCTTTTATCCTCTGTTGGCTTTTATTGGCATTCTCTGGCTCTTTGCTCAAGATGCTGCCAATGTGAGCAATATCTTCTTTTTTCTCAATATTATTGATGTAAACTTATGTAATAGTAGCAAGTTATTTTCTCTTTGTTATCATGCCAATGTAATTTTATTTACTTGGTTTTGGGTATTTTCTATACTCTTCAAATTGTGGACTTGCTGTGTTTACCACTCCTGGAGAGCTTAGCTTAGTCTCTGAGTTGATGCAAAGAAGATCAACTAGCTAGCTATTGGCCACTTTAGTATAAGAGCTAAAGGTCTGATGTAAGATTCTTTTGAGTCTTGTTTCTTGTTATAGTGAAAGCTCCACTTTGCTAAAAATCTAATATATGAAATGTTGGTTGCTATCAGAGTAGTTTGTTAAATGACTTTGTGAATTCTGAACCTTGAAAGTTGCCTTCTGCCCCTCAAAGGGTTGAAGAGACAAGAAAAAAGAGAGTTGGTTAATGCTTAACATTTTCTTTTAATATTAGTTGTGGAATTCAAATTTTCTTGTTAATTATGAATGTTTGGTCATTAACCAATAATTATTATCCATATTGTAAACTCATATCCTGTTCCAAACCCATTGATAGGTTGGCCAAATATGAATTTAATGGTACCTCCAAGGTGAGGTCTATTATCAAGTCCAATCTGGTTGTGCTTTGAGGTATCATGAGGACAGACCAAAGGAAGTGGCCTAACTGTACCAATTGTCCAAATCAGGAAGATAGATTTTCAGATCTATAACAGTACCCAAATTCAATGAGGTCATATTCATTTAATTTGCAACAACCACATTCAGGTTTCAGGACAAAGTAGTGTTGAATTAAAAAAATAAGTTCATAAGCAGTTATTATTTCATTGGATTTATCAAGCTCTTAACTTAACAGTACTAATTTTATTATAGTTTGTGTATTTTATTTTGTTTTGTTTTTTGTCCCAATAAAACCTTAAGAGGAATCTTATAGGGAGGTGTGGGGGAGAGATGGTCAAAAAACCAGGGGCTGGTAATGAAAAAACCCATTTGCCAAATCCGAAATTTCTGAAACTGACCTTCGAATCTTAGCCATTTCCATTTGCATTTGCATTATCAATATTGGATGGTCCATCAATCCAGCTGTAGCACCTTTTTTTTTTCCTGAGCAGGAAAATGAAATTCCAGAAGCTGAAATTAAAAATGATCGGCCACTGTATATATGTGTTTTAGTTTTCCATGTAGACTTATCCAAAACAAGAGAGCATTTATATGATAGTTGAAACGTGTCTAAAGAAGCAGATTTGAGGACCACTTGCACCTTGGAGTCTACACTGCCAAATTCTCAGTGGCGACACTGAGAATATGAACTATAAGCTTTATAAATAATGGTTTGGGACTTAATTACATTTCTACCCTCAAAATATGACTATGGAATATGGGTATAATGGGAAATTACAAGCCAGAGGAGCACACCCTTCCCTGCGGCATATGTTGAAGTTTGTGCAACTAAATCAACCGATTATATAATTCATCACTGGATCAGAATAATGTGGTTGCTGACTACCCTGTTTCAAAAATAAATAAATAATAATAATTAAACTAACCAAAAAGATATTTCACTTTTCTTTTTTTCATTTGCCACATCATTAAAAAAATTCTAACAATCTAATATCCTCATGGGAGGCTTGAAGGTCACCGAAAGACTAAGCATATATAGAAGATTGTCATATATAGGACGTACCACGCCCAAAGCATTCCCAGTAGTAGGGAGATATGATATGTTACAAATTGAATGTATCTTGCTTGTAATAGTTTTAAGAGCCTTGAGGTGTGACGGTTTAGTGAATCAAATGGTTCAATGTCTAAAGGATCAACTGAAGTCATCATGTGGCCCTAAAGGCCTTGTAGGCGTACATATGAGGCCGCACGGTCAACAAATTGGTCCGCAGGGTTTGGAGGTCTCACAAATAGTCTTATGGAGGTGTTGGAGGTTCTCGAGGAGGAACCCTAACAAAACCATGTAACACATAGACCATATGAGGTGATGAAAGGTCCCTTGGTAGCTCACGTAATAGTGAGCTCCCTCGAGAACGTTTGAGAGGTGTTTTATGGGTGATGGAGGGATTCATAAGGTATCTAAGGGTTTATAAGGTGTGTGACACTTTTTTTCATATAGTCGCTGCTTATTAAGGGATCACGTTGTAGTGAGAGTTTATATATTATATTTTTAGAGGAGTTTCAATAGGGGGTGTGGATAGGTGTCATCAGCCGTGTATTCGGGTCAAATTCTAATGGAGTAGAACTAAGTCCCAAAATTATCATGAGTCCAAAGAAATCTCATAAAGGTTAGAAGATCTTACATGATCCATCGAACGACATCAAATAGGTAGAGGATAAAAATGACAGAGGTAATTTATTGAAGAGAAAAATAGTGAAAATGAATTAATAATAATTTAGTTTGAGGCTGGACCGGTCCGTACTAGTCAAACCATCGTTTTGCTCAAATCGATTAATTTGGACAGTTTGGGTTGGTTTAATTAGAGGTTAGATTCTGATCATTTGGCATGCACATGTGTAGGATTGTTGCTTGTGAGGTGAGCAATGGTTATGAAAACAATGCCACATAGATGGATAATGCGGCGGCGGACCCATAGAGTTCATCGTGTGTGACACACGTGTTGTGCGTGGGCACTGTGTTCGTCCCCTTTTATATGTACTTTTTCGTTTATTTTTTAGCTTTTCAGGCCCGTTTGGAGTCTGATTCCACTTGTTCAAACTGTTATTTTTCTCATATCTTTCTTTTTTATGTGAAAAGTATTTTGAGATATCTTATGCGCTCTAATTTTATTACATCTTGAAGTTAGGCCGTCCCACTCTTAAGAGGGCCTAGATCATACTTTTTGTACTAAAATTGAGAAAGAAAGAAAAAAATACGCAAATTCGGATACACGTTTCAGCTCGTATTTGACTGCCAATGTGGTAAGAGCAAGATCCAATACCAATCTCATTCAGATGAGATAATACTACAGTTGTTAATAACATTTACAATAATATCTGTTCCAACAATTATAATACTATGTCCTTGGCATTTTAAAGCCTAGCTAGTCTCCAATCAGCCTAACCAGAAACATACACTTTGCAATCTCCAAAACTTAGATCAAAACACAAGAACTCGTGTACATAAAGAACAACAACATGAACTTTATTCAAAGCTAGATCATCTCTGGACACCGCCACAAATATTTGCCATCTCTTGTTGAAGCCTCTCTATTTCTGCTACAGCATTTGCCCTTTCTCCTGGACTGTAAGAATCCAAGTTTTCTCTCAAACTCGACATTTGTCTCGCTATGCTCTTGATCTGCACAAACCAAAGCAACACTACTTTCAATACCTTTAGTCACAAAAGCTCTTATATCAAGTAAAGAAACCGACTCAACTAAAAACTTAAACAGATAGTTGAAAGCCCAATATTAGCTTTATACTCTAACATACATACCTTTCTGTGAGGCCATCGATGCAATCCACCCCTTCGACATATCTTCTTCACCACGGTAGGGCATAAGTTCAGTCTTTTCGCAGCCTCTTCTATGGGAAGATGAAAATACTCCACAAAATCTTTCAGAGTCAGCTTTCCAGTTCTCTCCCTCTGCACCAAAAAAAGAAATGGAACCAACATTTAGCTCAAAATTGGCAAATGCTGCACAAAATTTGAATTTAGAATCTTAAGTGAACATAACCTGTGCTGAAAGGGAGGTCTTGTGAACATTCCTATCTGTTGTTTGGGTCTCTGGCGCGCCATTTTGATCCATTTGATACGCTTCCCCTAACATTTTACCAACAATAATTCGTTACATGTTCACGCGCCAAATAACATAAGTACAGTAAAACATCCCCGAACCTGAACTTGTTGGAGATGTTGGTAGAAACGAATCGTCATTGAACAGATCCCAATCCATTCCAACACATAGCGTCTCGTAGAATATGGAGAGTGGATCCTGAAGCATCCTGTATCCGGCCAGCGCTCGCTCCATACAATACTCCCTAAGAAACTGCTTCACATCATCTATACTCTTTGTGCAAAAACTGAACAAAACACAACAATACATTCAATTACTAATCATCCATGTCCAAGAAAACCAGAAATGATATTTTTGTAACAGAATATTATCGAAAACCTTACTCGAACATTTGAGGCTGGAGGGTGGAAGAGGTTTCATTAGAACTTAAATATTGATTCACAAGAACAGCATGACAGATCATACCAAGCCTCCCATGGATTTCAAGTTTCATTGTATGATTCCCTACCCAAAAAAAAAAAACATATTAAGCACAATTTTAACCGAATTGTCCAAGTATTGAAAATTGAGTGTGTAATGTACAGAGTACCGTTGGTGTGGATAATATCTCTGAGGATTTGGCAACAACTACAAGTGTACGGAAGTGGAGGCACAGGCCAAACCGAGAGTGGCTGCGCATTTTCATAATTGCAACTATAATCTGGGTTTTGCGATTGTCCAACGTTGTCATAATTAGTACTTGTTTGTCCATGGAATTGGAATTGTTCGGTCTGAGAATGTATGTCAATATTGGGCTGATCCCAATCCCACATTACATGATCCGTAACGGAATCATTAGGCTCTGCATTGTCATTAGCAATACCATTCTGAGGGATTGAGTGAGGAACTGAGTCTAAATCTGCGAGATTGGGATTGGAATCGTCTAGTAAACTGATAAGGATATCGTTGGTGTAGGGATCGTCGTAAGGGTCGAGATAAGGAACCAGTAGATCGGTCGGCTCCGACATGGTTTGTTGGTGATTGCGGCGGAGGAAGGTCTCAAGCACCGTCGGCGAACGGTGCCTGAGAAGATGGGGTGTGTCTGAGAGAGAGATGGGACTGTGAAAAGTTTGTAAATGGGTTTGGGGATTGAGGAAATGGCGGGAGATGCAGTTCTTATTTTTTTAACCGTTGGGGTTTGAAACGGTTGGTGATGTTTTGTGTGTGATGATTGGGTGGTTTGACTTGTTTAGCAACAAGTAGACGCTCATCATTTTTCAGTTTTTGAGTGTAGTGCTATTTGTATTTTAGACAAATAAGTATTTTGAATTTAATTCTTTTTTTTTAAACCTTAACTTGTTTTTGGCCAAATCAAGATCTAACAAATCTCACACAAACTCCAAGGACCTAGTTCTGACATTCGCATATCGGTCAACAAAATTAAACTCAATTCTAATAAAATAAGAAGCCAACTGACGAATGTCAGATTAAACCAAGCCGAAGGCATTGAGTTCTTTCTCCACTCTTGCATGTACAACAATAACCACAACTTGAGCATCATATTCAACTATTATATTGAGTTAACCTCGATCTTTTACCAAAGCCACAACTTCCAAATAACAATCATTTCGTCTTTCCTAACAGGTAACCTGCCCTCCCACTACCGCCTACCCCCTCCATAACACTGGCCCGAGCAATGTCAAATAATCCATCCTACCCCTTACCTCTCAAAACTAGGAAAATTAATTCTGAAAGAACACTCAACCTATAAGACATTTACTTGCGGATGCGAGCTTTCATATTTTAACATTTTTTTTTTATAAATGAGATTAGTCACAACAAAATCATCTATACAATTAATCATATTATATGACTTTCAACTATAACTAATTAAATGTGAATATGTGATATTCTCTTATTCATAATTCACTAGAAATTACAATCAAAGTGGAGACTCTCTTTATTTGATGTCTACTAGTAAAATAGCCCCGTGCGTTGCACGGGGAAAAACTTAACTATTACCATACAAAAACAAATTATAAAAAAATA
>JAYMTF010006292.1:0-10430 GCA_036897485.1 Pelargonium nanum
GTGGATCGCTCCGCTCCCCCAAATTTACTTGGGTGAGTAAATAAATATTTTAATGTGGTGGCAAGCTCTCATTGACTTGACTTAGATTCATTATTTTATATATATATATATGAGAAAAAGGACTATCCGTCAATAAATCATGGCCAATTAAGTGATGCCACATCAACGATTAACACCCATATCCACGGCAATGAAGCCCATATTTTTTTTATTTGTCTCTTGACTGAGACTCCTGATACTCTATTTGTATATATATATTTATTTTTTTTTAAGGATTCTCTTATCTCCAAATTAAATGAGTAGAAAATACACAAGGAGGAGCAAAAGGCGGTACAAAGGACAGTATATAACTCGTGACTCGTAAATCGACTCGGTCGTCTGGTCACTAAAATCGCTCTAGGGTTAAAATCTTCCCGACTCGACTCAGACCCAGTTCTCCACTATCCTCCATTTCACTTAAAACCCTAAAACCCAATTCCACTGGCTCGGCTCACACTCTCCTCCACCTTGATCCCTGTATCTCTACAGTCTCACTCTCCAACAAGCCACCGGCATAGTCTGCGCCATCAATGGCAGCTTCTCCGGCGGCAAGTTCCAAGAAATCGTCGTCGCTCGCGGCAAGGTTCTCGACCTCCTCCGCCCCGACGACACCGGTAAGATCCAAACTGTACTTTCCGTTGAAGTTTTTGGTGCCATTAGGTCTTTAGCTCAGTTTAGGCTCACTGGTGCTCAAAAGGACTATATTGTCGTCGGCTCCGATTCCGGCCGAATCGTCATTCTCGAGTACAACAAGGAGAAGAATGTGTTCGACAAAATTCACCAGGAGACTTTCGGTAAATCTGGCTGTCGCCGGATTGTTCCGGGCCAGTATCTGGCCATTGACCCCAAGGGAAGGGCGGTCATGATTGGGGCTTGTGAGAAGCAGAAGCTCGTTTATGTGTTGAACAGAGATACGGCCGCGAGGCTGACCATTTCCTCGCCCTTGGAGGCGCATAAGTCTCACACTATAGTTTATTCGATTTGTGGTGTGGATTGTGGGTTTGATAACCCTATTTTTGCTGCCATTGAGTTGGATTACTCAGAGGCTGACCAGGATTCTACTGGTCAGGCAGCTAGTGAGGCTCAGAAGCATTTGACGTTTTATGAGCTTGATTTGGGTCTCAACCATGTCTCCAGGAAGTGGTCGGAGCAGGTTGATAATGGCGCCAATATGCTTGTTACTGTACCGGGAGGTGGGGATGGTCCGAGTGGTGTGCTAGTCTGTGCGGAGAATTTTGTGATCTACAAGAACCAGGGTCACCCGGATCTCCGGGCTGTGATTCCAAGGAGGGAGGATTTGCCTGCTGAGCGCGGGGTTCTTATAGTTTCAGCTGCCACACATAAGCAGAAATCTATGTTCTTCTTTCTGTTGCAAACAGAGTATGGGGATATTTTTAAGGTTACTTTGGAGCATGATATGGAACGTGGTACTGTTACGGAACTGAAAATTAAGTACTTTGATACAATTCCAGTCTCGTCTTCGATGTGTGTGTTAAAATCGGGATTTCTGTTTGCTGCATCTGAGTTTGGGAATCATGCCTTGTATCAGTTTCAAGCAATCGGGGATGAAGCTGACGTGGAGTCTTCATCAGCTACACTAATGGAGACGGATGAGGGTTTCCAACCTGTCTTTTTCCATCCGAGAGGACTCAAGAATCTTGTAAGGATTGATCAGGTTGAGAGTTTGATGCCCATACTGGACATGAAGGTATCGAATCTCTTTGAGGAAGAAACACCTCAGATATTTACACTGTGTGGGCGGGGTCCTCGTTCATCCCTTCGAATACTGAGACCAGGTTTGGCCATTAGCGAGATGGCTGTCTCACAGCTTCCTGGTGTTCCTAGTGCGGTTTGGACAGTTAAAAAGAATATCGCTGATGCATTTGATGCATACATTGTTGTCTCATTTGCAAATGCTACGCTTGTGCTTTCTATTGGTGAGACAGTTGAAGAAGTTAGCGATAGTGGATTTCTTGATACTACTCCATCACTTGCTGTGTCTTTGATAGGTGATGATTCTCTGATGCAAGTTCACCCGAACGGTATAAGGCATATCAGGGAAGATGGGCGTATTAATGAGTGGAGAACCCCCGGAAAGAGGACAATTGTTAAGGTGGGTTCTAATAGGCTTCAAGTAGTTATTGCCTTAAGTGGAGGGGAGCTTATATATTTTGAGGTGAGTATGACAGGTCAGTTGGTGGAGGTTGAAAAACACGAAATGTCAGGAGATGTGGCTTGTTTGGACATTGCCCCAGTTCCTGAAGGAAGACAGAGATCTCGTTTCCTTGCGGTGGGTTCATATGACAACACAATTCGTATCTTATCTATGGATCCTGATGATTGTATGCAGATTCTGAGTGTGCAAAGTGTCTCCTCTCCTCCAGAGTCTCTCCTCTTTCTTGAAGTTCAGGCATCTGTTGGTGGGGAGGATGGTGCTGATCATCCTGCAAGTCTCTTTCTCAATGCTGGTTTACAGAATGGTGTTTTGTTTAGAACGGTGGTTGACATGGTGACAGGCCAGCTTTCTGATTCCCGATCCCGATTTTTAGGTCTCAGACCCCCCAAACTCTTCTCGGTTATTGTGAGAGGCAGGCGTGCAATGCTTTGCTTGTCAAGTCGACCCTGGCTTGGTTATATTCATCAGGGACATTTCCTCTTAACTCCTCTTTCTTATGAAACTCTGGAGTATGCTGCCTCATTTTCATCTGATCAGTGTGCTGAAGGTGTAGTTGCTGTTGCCGGGGATGCATTGAGAATTTTCACAATTGAAAGGTTGGGGGAAACATTCAATGAAACTATGATTCCATTAAGGTACACTCCAAGAAAGTTTGTACTTCAAGCCAAGCGAAAGTTGTTGGTAATTATTGAGAGTGATCAAGGAGCGTTTACGGCAGAAGAACGTGAAGCTGCTAAGAAGGAATACTTTGAGGCTGCTGGAACTGGGGAAAATGGAAATGGAAATGTCGAGCAGATGGAGAATGGTGGTGATGATGAAGATAAGGATGATCCACTTTCTGATGAGCAGTATGGTTATCCAAAGGCAGAGTCAGACAAGTGGGTTTCTTGTATTAGAGTTCTTGATCCAAAGACAGCAAGTACAACTTGTTTGCTGGAGCTTCAGGACAATGAAGCTGCATTCAGCATATGCACTGTGAATTTTCATGATAAAGAGTATGGAACCCTTTTAGCAGTTGGTACCGCAAAGGGGTTGCAATTTTTTCCCAAGAAAAGCGTGACTGCAGGATTTATTCACATCTATAGGTTTGTTGAAGATGGAAAATCCCTTGAACTTTTGCACAAGACACAAGTGGAAGGTGTTCCAAATGCTCTTTGTCAGTTCCAAGGAAGATTACTTGCTGGAATAGGACCTGTTCTCAGGTTATATGACTTGGGGAAAAGAAGATTGCTCAGAAAATGCGAGAATAAATTGTTTCCCAGTGCAATACACTCAATCCATACTTATCGTGATCGGATTTATGTCGGTGATATTCAAGAGGTATGATTTTTATGAAGGTTTCCTTTCTCTTGCACATGATTTTTATTTTTTCATTTCTAGATGTTAGTATATTTCTTTTTTCATATGTGTCAGCATGTGTATGCACTGGGAATGATGCACACTACAAATTTATTGATTTAGTTAAGGTCTTTGAGACTCTTGTACTCTTGTGTTATATGAAAACCACAAACATTTGACTGAAAGTGTCTTGTAAATCTGACCCTGCTTATTGAGGGATGGGTATAATGATCCAACCAAGACATTTAGAAAAGGGGAAAAATGTGGGACGAGTTGTTGACTACTAATTTCTTACCACATATTTCTATTGGGGTCCACCTGTGCTTTGTGGAATAATAAGTTTCACATGTGTCAGTATGTTCCTGCACTGAGAACAGTGTATTTCTACCATAAAATTGGTAGTAAAGGTGTGAAACTCGCAAGTTATGTGAAAGTTGAAAACATTTGACTGAAAGTAAGTGTCTTGATAATTTGACCTGTTTTATTGAGGGTGGGTAATATTGCTCAACTAACCCTTGCAGAAAAGGGGAAATGTGGGACAAGTTGATAGCTTATCAACCACTAGTTTCTTACCTTACATTTTTAGTTGGGTCTACATTTGCTTCTAGGGTTAGTAAGCTTTGCATCTTTGTCCATTTTGATCAAAGTTTGTCATTCTCCTTTCCTCTTGCCAAAAATGTAAAGGGTCAATAGAAAGATTATGGCTGCATAAGTATTGCTGTAAAAGTTTGAAGGTTGTCTGGAAATTGAGATATATTGTTGGACTCAATAGCGGAAACCAAGACCCAACTATTATGAGCTAGATGACTCAATCTTATTTTACTGTTTTTTCTAGGACTATGCAGTGAAATCTTAAGCTGCTGTATACTGGGTTGTTGCATTGGTTTATTACCATTATCTTCACTTGCAATTTCAAATTATTCTTCTTTCCATATATATTTTCACTGAGTTGACATCTTTTGTTTATGATGTCTTTTCGCAGTCCTTCCATTATTGCAAGTATAGACGGGATGAGAATCAACTATATATATTTGCCGACGACTGTGTTCCAAGGTGGCTTACTGCCTCCTACCACATAGACTTTGACACTATGGCAGGTGCCGATAAGTTCGGGAATGTCTACTTTGTGCGCTTACCACAGGATGTTTCAGATGAAATTGAAGAAGATCCTACTGGTGGAAAAATAAAGTGGGAGCAAGGGAAATTAAATGGAGCTCCTAACAAGATGGAGGAGATAGTACAATTCCATGTTGGTGATTTGGTCACATGCATGCAGAAGGCGTCTCTTATTCCAGGTGGTGGAGAAAGCATCTTTTATGGGACAGTAATGGGTAGCTTGGGGGCACTACATGCATTCACCTCCCGTGATGATGTTGACTTCTTTTCTCACTTGGAGATGTATATGAGGCAGGAACACCCACCTTTGTGTGGAAGAGATCACATGGCTTATAGGTCTGCTTATTTTCCGGTCAAGGTAAATACTTTGCTTCCTTCTCTACCAAAATGAACATGTTACTCGTTTTACGTATTTAATCATTATCTATGACCTATTTATTCATACAACTTATTGATGTTTTAACAATCTGTGTATGAGAGGTCTCTATTTGGTTATATGAGAGTGTAGAAACTAGTCATCTTTAAGGATTGGTGCTGTGTCTTTCGTTTCCAATCTGTCTCTGCTGTTGAATGACTCAAGCTGAGATCAAGATTCATTTAAAACTGGTGCTGTTGATGTCATTTGCAGTGTATTGTGTTAAACAGTGAGGGCATGTCAACTGACTGCTAGGAAATGATTCTACAATGTCAGACCATTTCTTTGGTGTTATAACATGTTTTAATGACTGTTTAATAAGTATTAAAAGAAATTTAAGCTCAACTTTTTAATCACAACTTTGTTGGATTTAAATTCTGGCCTTAAATACATTTTTAATGAAACTAAATTCTAAATAGATTGATTGCCTTGTCGGATATCCCTGAAAATTCCCATGTCCATGCCTGTTGAGTGCATGTGGCTACATAATAGGTTTGCCAAATCAAGATGATAGAGTGGTTTGATGGTGTTGGTATAATGAGTTCTAGGGAGGTCCCTATAATTTACAGTTTTACACAGTTGTGAGTACAATGTCTCACTGTTAATACTGCTGCTGCTATGACAGTATTAATTGTTATATGCGTTGAATGTAAAGATATTTGGAAGATTCCTGTTTCCTTGGCTATATGATCCATGTTTGTGATTTCGTGTATATATATGCTGCGAAGCAATATTGACGGATTACAATTAACTTTGTAGGATGTAATTGATGGAGATCTATGTGAGCAGTTCCCAACTCTGCCTATGGACTTACAGAGGAAAATTGCAGATGAGTTGGATAGAACCCCAGGGGAGATTCTGAAGAAACTTGAAGAAGTTCGAAACAAGATCATTTGAGGAAGGAAGAGTTTTGAGGTATATCTACCTCCATCCCTTTCTAAACCTCATTTCCCATTGCATTTTGGACCCATGGTATCATGTTTTGCAAGTTTAGGAATTATTTGGATAAAGAATATTGTTCTATTTCCTTAAGTCTCTACAAATAGAGAATTTATAATATTCTAAATGTGAACGCCATGGTTTGTAATGTGGCAATTATAGTGCTGGCACAGTGGCCATGGTTCTAAATTGTTTTCTTTACCAATCCCATCTAAAATTTCCTTCGCATGAAGTTGTGTTTCTATGTTATTTTATTACTTAATTCTGCGCTAAGCATTTGAACCAAACTAACTAATTATGCGATTGTTATGAAAAAGGGGTGTGCAGGTCCGTGGTCATGTTTGCTTATATTGAGGATCATTGTTGATTGTGGTTAAACTAACAAAAAGCACGGTAGGGGGTGCCGCTCCAAAAATATTGCTGCGAAATGTCGCCTGATCGAAGAAGGCTATCTATGCCTGTGCACTTTTAGATAGGGAGAAGCCAAATTTTAGTGTACTGGAAGAAGCTTCAGACAGTATCAACACCTTTCAGAAAACATTTAGTGTTGTAATTAATCAACTATTTGATTCTGATGAGTTTTATTTTTAGCCCCCAATTGTTGATTTGTTGCTTATATCTGCAAGTTATGCAGTCACTTTTTGTTGCTTGTATTGGCAATATATATAAACTTATTTCACTTCCATTAACTTCTTGCATGATCTGTTAGTTTCACTATTGCTTAAATTGATACCAAATATGTACAGGTTCAGTTGCAAAAACTAATGAATTAAAAATGAAGTTGAATTGAAATGAATTGTTGATAAGTTCTACATAAATTGTGCTCTACTGTGATTTGGAATCAGAAGTTGAGACATCACAACCTTGCTTGAGCTCCCTCTCCAACCTCGAATTTCCCATGGAAGTCCTCTTCTCCAACCAAGCGATGATGTCAGCAAAAACGATGTCAATGTTGGGTTCAGGCTCGCCATAGAGCAAGCCGTGCCACATATCCGGGTAGAGCTTCAAGGTCTTGTCCTGGCTCGACGCCATCTCCCACAACTGTTTGCTCACAGTCTTATCGGTGACTCTATCGGCTTCACCATGGAGGACTAGAAATGACAATGTCACCTCATCAAGTCTCTTCTCAAGTTCCATACATACTCTCTGCAGTTCGTAGCCGGTTCTTAGGCGAGGCCGTCCTTTGTAGCAATACTGGTTATCTCTAACCTGGTAATCAGCCAAACAATGAAAATGTTGAGTGAAATGTAATTGTAGAAATGGACAATTGCTGAAATCCAAAATAAGGGAAAAGAACAGATTTGAAGTCAGCTAATTTTGAATAGAAAGAAGGTGTACATACAGTCTGTCTTATGGAGGGCTCTTTGAAGGCAAGGTCAACAATGTCTTGAGTTGGGATTATTCTCCAAGTTGGAATAAACTTACAAAGCTTCTCCAACACTGAAACCATCACAGGACTTGGCTTCATGTCACTTGCTATCTGCACAAAACACATTACACTAGACATTAGGCTAAATTGGAACTCAACACAAGGTCCAAAACCATCATAGCCACTCAATAGACCCTTCAAATGGGATCTTTTATCTCTTACATCTTTTGGTGATTGAAAATAAACATCACACATAGTACAATTGGTGTATTACACAAGTTTGAGTAAGTAAAAACTCTTTTTTATACAAACCTTTCCAAGCTAGAAATTAAAGGCACTACATTAATTTGTATTGAGTAAATTGATAGTGAGTAGACTTGCCTTGCACATGGGAGCAGCTAGAATAGCACCATCCCAAAATTCAGGCTTCTTCCTGTGCAACAAAAGAACTACCGCCCCTCCCATGGACTCTCCTAGCAAGTACCTCAACTTTCCTTTGTTTTCTTGCTTTTCTGCACCATCCCAAATTATTCTTTTTAAAAAAACATATAACAAAAAAGAGAGTAAATGACCAATCAAATTTCAATGAAAAAAACTACCACAAATGCTTGAGTAATGGTTGGTACAGTCTTCAATAATATCATCAAAATTTTCAATATAGCCATTGAGACCAGCTGATTTTCCATGGCCTTGATAGTCCATCCCATAGCATCCATATCCAGCCTTTGTCAGCCGAATCGCAGTACCTATATGCACAATTGATTATATTGATTCATATACTTAATTATATGGTAATTAACTAATTGAATTAAATACTTAAAAAAAAACTAAATAATTGAATTAAATAAAAGATTTGGTAATATAGTAATTAGTACGTACTGCTCATGGTGATACTACATTCCATGGCATAGCCATGGCAGATGAAGATCAAGGCTTTGGGTTCTTGATGCACCGGAACCCAGCTGCACGTAAATAACTTAATTCCTCGAGAATTCAATACATATTCCTGTAATTTTAATTAAACAATCATGTTAATTATTTCACATTGATTTTAACAACAAAAACATCAAACAATGAATCAAGCAATTCAGTGTAAAATAATAATGCTAACCTCTTCGTATCTCACATTCTCCTCATCTTTTGTCTCCTAAAATCCAAAAACAATAACAAAATCAAAATCAAGAAAGAAAAAAAAAAGAGTGTGAGGAAACAAGAGAGAGAGATAAAGAGAGAGAATAACCATTGAAGAAGAGATGGAGATGATATGGTGAAATGAAGCAGAGAGAGAATAATTGTGAAGTGAGAGAAAATAGGTTATGAAATATATGATATGTGAAGAAAGAGAGATATGGATGCGAAAAGGTAGGAGAAGATACATGGATTTATATTTGCACACCACAATATATGATATTAGGAAATATGTTCATAATTAATTAATTTGTGTAATTAGCAATTACTACTATAATTATATACTTATATTGTATTTAAAACTGGTTTGGCAAGTTTTGGATTACATTCTTATCTCTGGTGTTAAATTGTGTGTAAATTACATTACAATTTCAATTCCTACTATTAATAATTATTTTTTTGCTTATTTTTATTTTGTTGAGTCAAAGCACTTCCCAATATATATAAGCCTAAGTCGGGCACGTCGACGTAGGTTAAATCAGCAATAATATAATCACAACTCATTAAAATTTTGTATTTGACAGAAATGATCCTACAAATTCAATAAAGCGAATATAAATAAAATTTTAACGAGGTCTCGTGTTTTCATTTGCTTGGTTTATAGCCACTTAACAAAAATCATACTCCTTTTTGACTATTTATATAACCAATAAATATTCGAGTAGGGAAGGCCCCCACTATTAATTAAAATATGCTTATTATCTTTAAACATAACTTCATTTTTTCAATGTAAATCTCAAACCCATGAAGGCATCAAGTCAAGTTCGATGAACTTTTTATTGATTAATTCATATGCTCGATAGTGATCAATTATATTACATTTTTAAATAATTGTCTTGATTACATGTATACACCAACAATAAAAAAATTTCCATATAGGATTGGAAAGTTACCTCTTCTTGTTATATTATAATTACTAATAATATTTGAATTTTGTAAATCTTTAAACATCCTATTTGCAAACATTATATAGAGTTTACATAAAATTTGCATATTAATATAGCTAGAGTAAAATAATATTTAACATTTTTAATGAGAATACTTTACTGCAATCAACTCCATCGACTTTGACCAATTACTTTTTTATTGTAAAAATTTACCATCTATATTTCTTGTAATTTTTATAGTTTTGAGTTTAGAAAAAATAAAATAAAATATAGAGAGATTTGGATAGTTAGCAAGTGATTAGCATCCTAAAAGATAAGCATGACAGTTGACATTTGGACGGCCAAGCAAGAAAGCCTTATAACAATCCAAAACAAAACCGTTAAATTCAAATGATATTTGGCGCATAAACACATATGAGGTATACAATTATAAATATTTGTAACTCCGTCTAAACTAAATTTATCTTGTCTCATAAACCAAAATATCATAGTTTTATGAATGTTGTATGTTTTTTAGATATATATAATATTGATATTTAATTGACGTTTTTCAACTAATTGATACGATCACTCATAAATCACAACTAATAACTATTTGCTCTTGAATATATTTTAAGTACTCCCTAGTAGATTATCTACATTGTTGAGCAACAATATGTGGTTCAAATTTGGAGGTACACAACAATTTCTTAAAACAATTTTGTGGTTGAAGAATGAACAAGATATTAGCTAGCAAGTTTGTAGGATATGGTAGACTTAGTGATTGGATTGGTGGCCTCTTTTTTCTTGTTTGTGTGTGCCAAATTATTGAAGAGCCTGCATCAAGTGAGTGATGAGTATATATATATATATACACACATAGGGAGAGAAAAAAAAAAACTCTCAACTATGATTTATTGGTTGAGAGTTCCAGCCAATAAATCATGGCCAATTAGGTGATGTCACGTCAACTATTTCCACTCA
>JAYMTF010006293.1:0-10428 GCA_036897485.1 Pelargonium nanum
TATCGATACTTATGAAAACCATGCAAGCCTTTTTCTCTTGGAAGGGTTGAGAGTAAGTCTCGGCACTCGTCGGTTACGCTATCTTCTTGCATGACTTCCTTCAATGGACTAATTTTTGGAGTTGTCATGGTGGCCGGAAGGTAGTGTTGTAGGTTTCTTGACGGTCAAGTGTGTGAATATATAGTGTTCAAATTTTTTTTTTTTTTTTTTACTAGTTGAGCTATAAAATAAGAGTAGCTCTCCCCTTTAAACCCAAATAATTCATTCCATATCGTTAGTAAGGAGATTCGAACTCGAAACCTTAAAGGAAATTCGAAGTGCTTAAACCATTAATTGGCTGGAGTACGTAGCTCTTTCTTTTAAACCCAAATAATTCATTCCAACCGTCAGTAGGGAGACTCGACCTCGAGACCTTAAAAGAAATTCGAAGTTTAAACCATCTCAACCTGCCTAGTGTTCAATTTTGGTTCTTGGAGTTCTTGAATTATTATGTGAAATCAATGCGTAGACACTCAATTATATTAAGATAATTTATAAATTAAATTAAAGACAACTTTAGTGCTAAATGCAAAATGGTATCCAAGAGCCGGACATTATAGGTCATGGCCCATTTGCTTCCTAATGTGAATCAATAGTATTTATGTTATAAATTTTTCACAAAAATGGCTCTTGTTTAGTGCTGACGTTACTTTCTTGTCTCTTGTTTTTTGCAATAACCAAAATTTTACTATGGTTTTTCTCTTTTTCTTTCTTGGTTGTATTTCTGGATCTACTCAACCAACTCTAGCTTCAAACGAGGTAAAAATTTGTGTTTCATTTTATGAGTTTTTAAAATTATTTGATTAAGTTTTATTCCATTAAATTTCAATATAATAGGCAAACTCAAAAAAATATTATGTTTTATATTTAAGTGCTTGTTTGTAGCATTTATCTTCATATACTCTTGGCTTTCAACTCGATTAATCTATCTACAATATTTGTGCGAATTCAGAATTCAAAACTTGAAAGGCAAAAACAATGGTGAAGATAAAAAAGATAAGATGTTTCAATTTGTTTACAGATTATTGAAGTGGACATTGCTTCCACTAGCTGATTTTCAGCGTAGTTTAATTTCCTAAGCCTAACGTATGTTCACTCGCCAACAAGTAGCATCAGAATCAATATACGGTACTTTTTGCTTATAAAAAAAAAAGCAATGCCATTACTGACAATTTGCTCTAGAAACACTTTCTACAACTTCAAATACCATAACTAGCTAGAAGACAATATCATAATAATCTCATTGGTTTTCTTGTTCATGACTTTCTTGATTCCACAGGCTTTAATATTGATTAAGTTGGTTATGAGTTTTGAAAAATGTCTGAACCATTTCTTGGAGCTCTAATGATCTATACCTTGTTAGCTTGCTCTTCTTCTGCTTCCTTTTTGTCATTTCAAAGCTCTTAAACAAGCAATTTAAGGTATAAATATCATACAATATCAAAAGTGTATTAAACTTGACAAGGCACAATACAAATAACATAGCAATGCAAATGGATCACCTCTGGTACAATCCTTGCTCTTATTACAATTTCCAGCGTCTCATACTTTTGAACAAGAGAGCAAGCATGAGACTCAATTATTACATACTTGCAAATTTAGTATTTAAACCCATAATTATATGTCTTTTCTTCAATGATGCGATCCAATTTTTCTGCCATCTCAGGCGTTAGATCATTTTTCCCATCTCCAATCTTACCTTTTCGAAAAAATGATTCAGTGGGGAGCCCCGACGCTATTCTTCCGGCTTTGTTCACTTCCAAGTTGCTCAATACGTCGAAACTGCATAACTTGGAGATTTCATCCGGCGTACCTTTGGCCTCTTCTTCTAGAGAAAATGGACAATCCAAGAACTCGGCAAGCCTCCTCAGTTGAGCCGTAGGTTGTTCTTTAACCTCTTCGTACTTCAAAAACAACATCTTGCAAGGATTTTCCAAACTCTCCTTCCAATAGCTCAAAACATGATCCCAAAAAGGACCAAACACGTTCACGCCATTACAAAAGCTATCAAACACGTCTTCAAGCTTGACGGTGTCCCCTTCTTTGGGTCTCACCTTCTCAATGAAATGCCAAAGCGAAACAAGCGTATCCTTAGGGTCTCGAGACATGTACACAATCTTGCAAGAGGTGTCCTTGATGGAAGTTGGCAGCAATGGGAATGGCATGTGGGTTGCAAAGAGCCTCGGGGATGGGAAGATTGAGAGATCAGGAAGCTCTCTCTCACGATATAGCCCAACCTCCAAGATTGGCACAAGATCATGAGGGTTGGTTGTGAGCAATGGATGTTGATGATCTTGGTCAAGAAACCGAGATCTGTTCAACAAAGCAAACGTCATAGCCATCAACCAAGTGGTGCCTGATTTTGGGCTGGTGGCCAAAATGGTGTCTGTGTCTTGAGCTTTGAAGTGCTTTTGGCATGCAAGAACACCTTGGAGGAGGCCATCTTCAAACCATAAACCATCGTATCGATACGTAGGACCACCATGCAAGACTCTTTCTCTTGGAAGGGTTGGGAGTAAGTCTCGGCAATCGTCGGTTAGGTCATCTTCTTGCGTGATTTGGTTCAATGAAGTGATTGGGGTTGTCATGGTGTACCTTTCTTGATCACATTGTCAAGTGTATGTACATATATATATAGAGAGAGAGAGTTCAAATTTGGTTCATGTGGTATTCGAGTTGGAGTTCTTGAACTACACCTTGTGAAATCAGTGCTCAACCACAAACTCCTATTAGATAATTTAAAAAATAAATGGAAGACGATTTTAGTGCTAATTGGCATATTCAACTTTTTCAATAAAACCACGATCAATAATTAAATTAATATAAATTTAATTTATAAGCTAATATTATAGTAATCATTGAGGTGATCATGAACTATTTTTAAAACATTATACTGCAATGTCATGATCATTTTATAATTGAGTAATAAATTTTAATATTTTTTTTCTTATCTTACAGTTGGAAACTTGTAAAAATAAATATATTTGAAAGATATGCAAAAGATATCCCTGTCAAATTAGTATATAAAAGGATATTGCAGATCAACTGTTATATATAAATATCTATAATTAATGTAGTACATATCACGAGGGCAGTATTAAATTAGATATGTAACTTAAAGTTTGTTGTTGGTTGTAAGGGAAATTATTTTTCATGAGGGCAAGTAACCCACATTAATTATTAATTATAAATTTTAATCATTGTGGTTTTCATCAAAGCTGGAACTCTTGTACTTTTTTTTTTTTGACGAAAGGAACTCGTGTTCTTTATTACAAATTGTTTGGTTGCAAAAATTTGATTTTAGCATTGCTCACTTGACCTGAAAAGGAGATCTAAACATTTGATTCAAAGTTATGGAACATTAAAAATCTGAGAAAAATTACGCATATATATATTTTTTGTGTGGAGGCTTAATTGAAATTTATAAAGATGTGTATGTTTTATCTCGGTCAATCGGTTGTACGACAATATGTTTGTTGTTTTGTCCGAGTGTTTTTCTTAGTATATTTTTAAGTCCAAATGTCCACTTACTTTCTGGATCTTGATCTTGAACCTTTGACTTGCGTGATGCAACACACTGTTAACAGATACTCCAAATGTGTCTCTGGCACGCCGTCTCAGGAATAAGAATAAAATATTGACCGAAAAATCACAATTCTAAGAGTTCTGAAAAGAGAGAAATTAAGTAGAGAAAGAGTAATAAATGCTCCCTCTCTCAATGCATTTACACTTGCAACAAGTAATGTGTCCCATGTTTCGATGTGTGGTTGGTTGTTGTTAAGGTGAGATATGTCTTGAAACCCACTTGCGGTTTGTGTTTTACCTTCCCTGGTGCGTGAAGCGAGTTTGAGAGTTTCTGCATTTTTCTTTTAGTATCATGGAGATGTTTGAAACCCCTAGAATCTTTTACCGCTTGGGATATAATTTTAGTAGTCTAGAAGAACAAATTGTCTTGATGGTGTCCCGATGAAGCAGGGAGCCTTTGAGGTGAATTGAAGAGACGAAAGCCTTGAAAATGACACGGGGAGGCAAGATACGAACCCATGATGTTGTCCAAGCTTCTTGGCTTCCTTTGAGGCCTCGAAGATAGGTCAACGAGTGATGAAACAATTGAACAGCTCATTGGTTTTTTGTTCTAGATACGCTTAATTTCTACAACGTCAAATACCAGAACTACCTAGAAGACAGTATCAGACCACTCTCATTGCTTTCTTGTTCTTGATCACTTTCTTGATTCCACAGGCTTTTCTAATGCACAAAATTACTTGATCAAGTTGGCTATGAGTTTTGAGAAAATGTCTGAACCATTTCTTGGACCTCTAATGGTTGAGGCTTATTTGCATACAGAATCTGAAGCAAAACTCTTCTATTTTAACATTTTATAAATATTATACAATATTTTAAGTGTATTATTAAATGAACTAGACCAGGCACAATACAAATAACATAGCATTTCATATGAATATCCACCAGTACAGTTCTTGTTCTTATTACAAATTCCATTGTCTCGTGCTTGTGAACAAGAGAGCATGCATGAGACTTGAATTATTACACACTTGAAAACTTTAAAATTTAATCTCATAACCATGCATATTTTCTTCAATGATACGATCTAATTTTTCTACCATCTCAAGTGTTAGATGTTTGGTCCAATCTCCAACCTTACCTTTTCGGAAAAATGCTTCCGTAGAGAATCCCAACTCTATCCTTCCAGTTTTGTTCACTTTCAAGTTGCTCAACATATCAAAACTACATAATTTTGTGATTTCATTTGCCATACCTTTGGCCTCTTCTTCTGGCGTAAATGGACACTACAAGAACTCGGCAAGTCTCCTTAGTTGAGCTGTAGGTTGTTCTTTAACCTCTTCATACTTCAGAAACAACACTTTCTGAGAATTTTCCAAACACTCCTTCCAATAACCCAAAACATGATCCCAAAATTAAAGGACCGAATGGACTCACGCCATTACAAAAGCTATCAAACACTTCTTCAAGCTTGAGGGGTGTCCCATTCTTTGGCTCTCTCCTTCTCAAGGAAATGCCAAAGCGAAACAAGAGTGTCCTTAGGGTTTCTACACATGTACACAATCTTGCAAGACGTGTCCTTGATGGATTTTGGCAGCAATTGGAATGGCATGTGGGTCGCGAAGAGCCTCGGGGATGGGAAGATGGAGGGATCGGGAAGCTCTCTCCCGCGATATACATCAAGCTCCAAGATCGGCACAAGATCATGAGGGTTGGTTGTGAGCAAAGGATGTTGATCTTGATCAAGAAACTGAGACCTATTCAGTAAACAAAACGCCATAGCCTTCAACCAAGTTGTGCCTGTTTTTGGGCAGGTTGCCAAAATGGTGTCCGTTCCTTGAGCTTTGAAGTGTTTTTGGCTTGCAAGAACACCTTGGAGCATACTGGCGTAGAACCAAAAACCCTCATACTGATGCATATAATTACCCTGCAAGCCTTTTTCTCTTGGAAGGCTTGAGAGCAAGTCTCGACACTCGTCGGTTAGGCCATCTTCTTGCAGGAGTTCCTTAAATGAACTAATTGGGGTTTTCATGGTGGCTGGAAGGTATTGTTGTAGCTTTCTTGATCACATTGTGAAGTGTGTGTATATATATACACAAAGCATTGCGATGGTCCCTGTGATTTCTGCCCAGTGCTCTGAATGTCAAAGCATTAAATATGATTTTAGTTTTTCAAAATAATTCATAATTATATACTAAATATTTTATAACGTTATAATTGAATGTTTGATGTTAAATATGTAACTCGTGAATAATGTTTTTGTTATTTCTAAAGTAGGAGACTATTTTAATTGATGAGGTAGTGCCTAGGATGATAATTGAGGCACAAAAGTCGTCATTATTGGTGCACTGGTGTCCACACATTTTGGTTTTTGGTGGCCACCGATTCAAGCTTTGCGTGATAAAAAACAGGGCATCCATAGGGAACAAGAAAACCAAAATCTGAATCAGTCATGAGAATCCAAATTTTTGAAGACCCAGCACAACCACCATCACCACCACCAAGGGTTGGCTTCTCCTCCGATCACTACAGCATATTGGGCATATACCTGCGGTTTGAGACCACGATTTCGAGCTGCAAATAAATTTGATTTCTTATCAGACTTTATCTGCGATTTGAACTACGGTTATGAGATGCAGATAAATTTGTGCATCTAAGCCAACGGTTAGGGCCAACAGTTGTTGATTCTAGGCTTTAATTCTGCAGTTTTGAACCGCGGCCATTTCCTTATTTGTTGGAGTGAATGCCTATGATTTTTATGTTTTTTATCAGCCAATCAAATGATGATGATTCTACTGGAATTCACAACTTAATAATTTCTATTGAGAGTCTGAAATAATAAATTTGGGTAGATTTTGTATTTTGTTCTCACAAAAAAATATATATTATTGGTTGCAGTTTGTAACTGCAGCCAAATACCAGAAACCGCAGACAGATGAAGAAAACTGCAACAATAATCTTATAACCTGCCAAAATGATATTTAATTCCGTTGCATTATAAAGGCTTCCAAACAACTAAAATTAAACTTTACATATCTTTATTATAAAGTTAGTTATACATGAATTGTAAATTGTATAATTATAACAAATTAATTGGTGTTACTATTCTTTGACAAATGATCAAATAAATATCTCTTTAATTTTTCTCATAGTAGAAATAAAGACACATCTCATTTTGATACGGATTAAATATTTTTTAAAGTAGCCTAATACCTTTTTCTTAAATAGATTTTTCGACATACTAATTACTTCTACTCATATTCGTGCTTCACAATTTGAGGCTTACATTTTAATGTCCATCTAAACATATACATACTTAATCTACTTCATTTTTCGTTGTAACTTTGCGCACGTAGTCTTTTCTACAACTCTTATTGGCGTTGGACTTATAAAACATGCAAAGATGTTACACACATGTTTTATCGGATCACAATATTAATATTGTTTGTTTAGGTTCAACATCAATAATTTGTCTTTCATTTGATAAATACTGCATAATGTTTAGGTTCAGCTTGATACTTTTATGATAGGCTCATTTTGGCTCGATTTCGAACCAGCTTATATATTGAAACTCGCGATCAACTCAATAAAAATTAGTTATACTTTCGGGACTCGATTTCGGGACTTTTGGTTATCAATACTATGTAAAGAACTTAATCAACTAAAAATTTAAACTACTAATTGAAGGCCCAATATTAATTTTTATACTCTAACAAGGCCAAGAAAATTTCTATAGATGAGTGCAGGTGACCTCAGATTCGGACACCACCAACTAATTGCATTATTGCCGCACCAACTATATATCTATCTATATAATACATTACATGGCACTGAATTTGGACACCAAAAAAGAAGTGCAAACCAACCATGACAACCCTAGACGTCCCTCCTTTAGTTAAGAAATACTTGCAAGAAGATGATCTAAACCAAGAGTGTAGAGAGTTGCTCTCAAGTCTTCCAAGAGAGAGAGGATGGATCACAAAGCACTATTATCAATATGAGGGGTTTTGGGCTACAGCTAGGTTCATCCAAAACCATCTTGCCTGCAACAAGCACTTCAAAGCTCAAGAAACGGACATCATTTTGGTCACCAACCCTAAATCAGGTACCACTTGGTTGAAGGCTTTGGCCTTTGCCTTGTTGAACAGGTCGCGATTTCTTGATCTTCATCATCATCCATTGCTCACAACCAATCCTCACGATCTTGTGCCATTTTTGGAGCGCATGTACCATGGTACAGAGCTTCCTGATCTCTCCAATTTCACCTCCCCAAGGCTCTTTGCAACCCATGTACCAGTGGGCTCGCAGCCAAGATCTGTGAAGGACTCTTCTTGCAAGATTGTGTACATGTCTAGGAACCCCAAGGACGTGTTTGCTTCGGCTTGGCACTTCTCTAACAAGATGAGGCCCCAAGAATGGGGTGCCAACAAGCTTGAAGATGTGTTTGATGGCTTTTGTAACGGTATGAGCGTGTTCGGTCCTTTCTGGAATCAAGTTTTGGGGTACTGGAACGAGAGTGTGAGAAACCCACATAAAGTCTTATTCTTGAAGTATGAAGAGATTAAAGAACAACCTGCAGCTCAACTGCAGAGGCTTGCTGAGTTTTTGGACTGCCCATTTTCGTCGAAGGAAGAAGACAAAGGTACGGTGGATGACATTATAAAGCTGTGTAGTTTTGATCATTTGAGTAAATTAGAAGTGAACAAAACGGGGAGTACCAAGTACGGTGTTTCGAATAAAGTATATTTTCGAAAAGGTGAGATTGGAAGTTGGGCCGAAGTCTTAACACCTGAAATGGCTGAGAGATTGGATCATCTCATTGAGGAAAAACTGCTTGGTTCTGGATTCAAATATTAGGGTTTTAACAATGTTCCTTTTTTCTCCAATGTGTGTGTACACTTGCTATAATAGCAAGGTCTTATGCTGGTATCTTGTTTACAAGTATGAGATGGTAAGAGTTGAAATAAAAACAAGTGCAGCACTAATTGTGATGTGCATTATTAATTTTCCATGCAGCTTGCAAGCAATGATATGTTATTTTCATTGAGACATTATTGTACCATGCATCACCAAGTTGCATCTGGACCCCATTTTACAGTAATTGCTGCTTTCACCAAGACAAAAGATCTGAATATTATTTATCAAGGGTATATTTATTTTCTAGCTAAAATTCAAACAAATTATTTCAAAGACTAGAGAAAGCTGGCATGGATCACATGCTGTGACTTCAGATTTGTACACCCACTAACTATTTGCATTACATATGATATGATTGAAAAACGATATTTTTATCTAAAGTAGTGTAATTTTTCATGTAAATTGATTAAAAAAAATTAAATTTATAATGGTTAAAAATAATAATATACAAATTAGCTGCCCTTTCAACCCTAGTTGTCAATCATATACACAATCATTTTTTCAACTGAGTCATCAACAACTAATGATTATATTGATTTGTTCAATGATTTATTTGGGTTTGGGAAGGGATTTGGACGGGGAAATGCGAGTTCTAGTAATTGGTAGTGTGTGTGGTTCTCTTTGTCGAGGAAGGTGGTACAATTGCAAAAATACTTCATTAATTAGGTTGTTTCGAAACTTCACCTTTTCGAAAATATACTTCATTAGGGTAACCGGTCATAACTTTTCAGCTTTGTTCACTTCCAACTTGCTCAATTTATCAAAACTACATAACTTTGAGATTTCATCTAGCATACCTTTGCCCTCTTCTCCTGCTGAAAACGGACACTTCAAGAACTCAACAATTATTAATTGTAGATTGTTCTTGAATCTCCTCATACTTCAAAAGAAGCACTCTACGAGGATTTTCTAAACACTCCTTCCAGTAACCCGGAACATGATCCCAAAAAGGACCAAACCCGATCGTGCCTTTACAAAAGCTATCAAACACATCTTCAAGCTCGACGGGGCCCCATTCTTTAGGCCTCAGTTTGTTGAAGAAATGCCAAAGCGAAACAAGAGTATCCTTAGGGTTCCTACACAAGTACACAAGCTTGCAAGACGAGTCCTTGACGGACATTGGGAGCAATGGGAATGGCAAATGGGTCAAAAAGATCGTCGGGGAGGCGAAGGAGGAGAGATCGGTAAGTTCTTTGTCACGATTGATATAGTTCGATCTCCAAGGATGGCACGAGATCATGAGGGTTGTTTGTGAGCAATGGATGTGGATCTTGATCAAGAAACCGAGACCTATTCAACAAAGAAAACGCCATGGCCATCAACCAAGTGGTGCCTGTTTTAGGGCTGGTGGCCAAAATGGTGTCCGTATCATGAGCTTGGAAGTGTTTTGGCATCGAAAAAAACAAATGGAAGACAACTTTAATGCTAAGTGGCATTCACAGTAACACGTTGACTGTCATGATTGTCTTACATTTTTTTACAACAGTAGATAGGCTCGAACTCCTTTAAACCACTCGTTCCAATGGTTATTGATGCATGAATTCACTTATTGGGGTAAAAAAATCATTGTTATGTTATCTTGTTTACAAGTATGAGATAATACAAATTGCAATAAAAACAATTGGAGCAGAAAAATGACACATGTTTCATAATAAAACAAATAAGGTAGTGCTTACACATCACCAATTCACCATGATAATTGAGGCTCATTATTCAATAGGCTAAATTTAATGGTTTGTGGCCCACTGGTGCCCACACATTTTGGTTTCTTGGTGCCCACTGCGTCAGACTTTGCATGATAGAAAGGTGTTTGGGTTAACTTCTCATAAATAAGCTCTTATTCATGAAAAGATCAAGAGCAGTTTTGTGCTTCAACTTTTTTTAAAAAGAATCAGTTTAACTGTTTGGATAAAAATGTTGATAAGAAATAGTAATACTTAATTGATG
>JAYMTF010006294.1:0-10428 GCA_036897485.1 Pelargonium nanum
CGAGAGACACGACCTCTACTATGCGGTAGCCCTAACCGCCACCAAGGAGCCGCAGCCGTCGCCTAGGGTTTCCTCTTCCCAAGGAGCCGCCGCTGCTCTTTGAGAGAAAATTTTAGGCTGAGATCATGTTTATGTTACATGTAATAAAAATTACAAGAGTTTTTTAAAGTTAGTTAAGCTACATAATAGAAGGTAGTTCTACCCTTTAAACTCAAAACCCCACCCCCACTTAATTAAGTGAGAGTTGAACCTACGACTGCCCATAAGCAAATGTGTGTCTTAACTACTAGTGAGCCATCCCTAGGGGACGAAATTACATGAGTTAACAACAAAAATTGGTGAGCATATATTTGTTATTTTGTGTGGTGCACAACATTTGCAGTAAAAAGAGTAGGATTCAATAGGATGATAGGAGGAGGAGATGTTATCCGAATATCCAGAAGACAATCCACGTGAGCAGATGGAGAGCCAATCAAAGGTAAGCATCAGATTACAGATGTTGCTCCCACACCAATCACACTCCATCCTACATGGCAACCTCTCCTCCACCACAAACATCCATATTATACCTCCTCTACATACCTTCTTCTTCCACATTCACCACCACTACTACTACACACAACACACTTGTTCTTGAAGAACAACACACACCATGGCTGCACCCATCAGAGCTGCCTCTCAGCTTGGCGGATCAGAGATTCTTGGCAAGCCACTCACCTTCCGTGGCGCCAACCGGTCCACCTCCTCCTCCTTCAAAACCACCGTGGCCCTTTTCGGCAAGAAGAAGCCTGCTCCCAAGCCCAAGCCTGTGGCTGTTGCTCCTGCCGATGATGAGCTCGCCAAGTGGTATGGTACGTATAACCAACTACTTTAACTATCAACTTAAGTTTTTAGTTGAGTTGGTTCTTTAACCGTGTGTACGTATCTGCAGGTCCTGACAGAAGAATTTTCTTGCCCGATGGTCTCTTGGACCGGTCTGAGATCCCCGAATACCTCAACGGTGAAGTTCCCGGAGAGTAAGATACTATCTACAATACAATCTATCTACCTATAGTTAGTGTGGGTTATTGCCTGCTACGGCCCACCCTTGGCTTCGTCATTGCCTATAGTTATGCAATATACCTAAATGTGATTGTAATTGCTACTGTTAATTTGTGATTACAGTTACGGATACGATCCTTTTGGCCTTGGCAAGAAGCCAGAAGACTTTGCCAAGTAAGTTCATTCATTTGTTTTGTTTCAACAAACTACTAAATGGTGTACATTTTGGCTACTTTGTTTTTATAAGGAATAGAAATGAATTATTTGCAGATACCAGGCATTTGAGTTGATTCATGCAAGGTGGGCTATGTTGGGTGCTGCTGGTTGCATCATCCCTGAGGCTTTTAACAAGTATGGTGCCAACTGCGGTCCTGAAGCCGTCTGGTTCAAGGTATATTTAATTGAATATTGAATCAACTTCGTCATTTTAAGAGTTTTTTGAACTCATGTCTTAGATGTGTCAGTGGGTCACTCACCACCACTGAATAGAGCATCAATATCGGTTCTATCATTTAGTATATGTTACATATTAAGTTAGGGTGAGCTCTTACCTACTATACCCCACCCTTAGCTTTGTTATTGCCTTTAATATTCTTCCTCTACTCAATAGCGGAGCCAGCTGTTCAAAATGGAGAGACAAATTTCTTTTACTTTTTCTTCTTAAATTGAAAAATGAATCAACTTTGTAATTTTAAGAGTTATTTGAACTCAAACTTTAGATACGTTAAAGGGTTACTCACCCCTGCTGAACAGAACATCAGCAACAGTTTAATCAATAAAAGTCTACTATTTATCAAGTGAGGGCGGGCTCTTGCCTACTACGGCCCACCCCTAGCTCTGCCATTGCCTTTGTTGTTCTTTTTGCAATGGGAATATTAAATATATAAGTAGTGTAATGAATGACATTGCAGACAGGAGCTCTACTTCTTGATGGAAACACATTGAACTACTTTGGAAAGAACATCCCCATCAACCTGGTTTTAGCAGTCATTGCTGAAGTTGTTCTTGTTGGTGGTGCTGAGTACTACAGAATCACCAATGGCTTGGTATGTAAATAAGTTACTAGCTACTTATATTTTCCTATCATACATATTTTCAAGAATGAAAATAAAACTAGTATGGTTTTTTAATAGGATTTTGAGGACAAGCTTCACCCAGGAGGTCCATTTGACCCATTGGGGCTTGCAAAGGACCCGGACCAGGCTGCATTGCTCAAGGTGAAGGAAATCAAGAACGGAAGACTAGCGATGTTCTCGATGTTCGCGTTCTTCATCCAAGCATATGTGACGGGGGAGGGTCCAGTCGAGAACCTCGCCAAACATCTCAGCGACCCATTCGGAAACAACTTGCTCACTGTCATTTCCAGCTCTGCTGAGAGAGTTCCATCCCTCTAATCTTTTCAATTTTATCCCATCACTCACAAATTGAGAGCTCTGAATCTGAAATATGCATTGTACATTTTAATATTGAGACATGAACTCAATTTCAAGGCAATTTCAATCAAACATGTTCCTTTGTTTCAATTCCATCTGCATGTTGTATTATCAAATATGATCATATTCTTCTCTTTATATACAGTCTAACCAACATTTACAACATAAGTGATACAGCACAAAATTTAGCCATCCTATTAGCATTTCAAGTTAAATAAAACAATATTCAAAATTTATTCATGTAAACTTTTAAACATTGAAACTAACTGTGCATACTTTTAATATTTTGATCGTTTTAGTGATGATATCAAGTTTTCATTGAAAATAGAAAAATGATTATTTTAATCTCTGAACTATTCATTTTATTCCAAAATAGTCCATGAACTTCATTATGTTCCGTAGCAGTCCTCTTAACTTTATTTTGTTTCGTGATAGTCTCTACCGTCAAATGAGTAAACAGAATCCGTTAACAGTTCCAAAATCATCAATTTTCATATATTTCTAATATTATTTTAAAGCTTATATACTCTTAAAAATAATATGTTGTAGTAAACATGCACAAGTGAACCGTTGACCCATTACCCCATGACCCGACTGACCAACAAATTTTGCCACCGGTCGGGTTTTTAAAAGATTGACTGAAACATGACAGTTGTATGGTTGTAATTTTAGTTTCAACTTCCGGAGATCATATAAAATTACCCGTTTAAATTTAATTACAATAATGTTTGGGAGATCACTTAAAATTATCGCTTTTAACATATATATATATATACTTTTTTTTGATAAGCAACGGGACATCATACTCGAAGTAACAATGTTTCTCAATCCCTTTGGAAGTGTCACCCTAAACCTCACCCCACAAATCCCACCCTATACCGTCGACAAGGAGACTCGAACTTAAGACCTCTAGTAATGGTTACGCTAAAGAATGTTATTCTTTATCAAAAATAAAAAAATTCAATTTAGTCTCTAAATTATTCGAAACGAAACGTGCCGATTTAGTCCCTGAAACCGTGTCAAAATAGGCGTATCACGTATCCATGGATGTACATATACAGAAGAAATTAATTTAGTCCAACTATATTTGTCAAATCATGTCAATTTAGTCTAACTAATTTTGAATGCAGCACTCATTTTCATTTCACGATTCTTGGATGTACAAATACAGAAGAAAATAATAAATAGAATATATGCAAAAATCATCAGGAGAGGAGGCATTATAAATCTCTCCCATGGAGATGAGGCTCTAAACCTAATCAAGAGAAGAAAATAAAAAGATCTATACATCTCTACCACATAAGCAGGTACAATCAGCGGATACCAAATGTCACAGTGAAGCTGGCCCCAACACCAGGACCAGCACTAGACATAGCATCACCTCTGCAAGTTGTGCCCCTTGAAGCAACTTTACTCGGCTCTTCGTCCGACTCTGGGCAATTCGGATCAATTGATTCATTGCGAGAGCCTCTGCATCGAGTGCAAATAAACTTTGCTGGGATTGCATTGTTGCTGTCAATCCCAACACATCTTGTATGCTGCCACACACTGCATGTATCACAAGCCAACATTCTTTCACCGTCATCGTCCTTGGCACCACAAATACAATCCACACTCCAACTCTCTGTTCCTCTTTCCATTCTGAAATGGCTGAGCCCGTATTTGGCTGGGCATTTACCTTGAATCCGAACCGAACCACTTGATCCAATCAAAAACTTCAGCGTATAATTGTCGTCTATCTTGCCATACTCTGGCAGCTCCTCGACTTGAAACCGTTTGAACATGGCATATACTTCTTGATAAGTTTTCGAAATTTCACTTTTAAGGTCAGCCAATGTAGCATTCAAAGGTAAGACAACTAGTTCGGGAGGAGGGCCAGATTCTTTAGTGTGGTGATCAGATAACTCCATATGGCACCAGTAGCGGAGAGCAAACGGGTTTTTAATGATCACCATGTCAGGTTTGTAGTCCTTCATAAATTGCTTGCAGTCAATGAGCTTTGTTGCAGCATCCATCATGCAATCCCTCATATATTCAGGCCTATAGTTCACCATGGTTTCGGGATTGAGTAAACAATCATATAAAAATCTAAGATCATTTTTCACGTGCTCCTCAGATGGATAGCTTGCGTCCAACCTCATTCCATAGTGCCGAAAACTAAGGGGTTCAAGCCTGATATCAATAGCCAAAAAAAAAATATGAATAAAGAGAAAGGCATGTTTCCACAAAACTAAGCCCAACAGTAGACGAATTTAAAAGGGAAGAGGTGTTTGCAATGTTACCTAAACTCAACAGCGCTAGATTCAGGGTTGCAACGAGCCCGAACCACCTTGCTATTGGATGTTAATTTCCCTGCTAGATGTTTAATGGAGTACTCAAGCAACTCTGGGGATGCTGCCTTGCAAACAGCACCCTTAAGAGCACGTCTTGATACCCAGCTGCCATCTACAGCCGCTATCAGCACCTTTACTAGAGCCTGCTGCACTTGATCAACGTCATCCCTTGTCCAGGCACACAATATAGAGCAGGTGCTAGACTGGGGCTTGATGCATTTTTCTGACTTCGATGGCTTATGGTTACCATTTATCAATGTTAGCAGGAATGAGAAGAGTTCTTTAATAGTTGTCAGTTCTGTATCTGACAAGGACTGGTAAAAGGCAATGACAGTTTGAAGACGGGTTCTAGGTTTCCGGCCCTGAATCAAAAATGGGGCCAAAGGCATACTGGCGAGTGAATCAACTGCTTTTTGGTAAGCATCCACAGTGAGAGCATAACTTCCAGAACCGAACTCATATCCCCAATTGCCATACCATGAATGACCCTTCATGACTGCATGCAGTAGCCGATACTCCATTCCATATTTCTTAGACATATCCATCACAGTAACCTTCCTATAAAACAGACAAGGCAGACACATGAATATCAATATTGGGACCATAATAACAGCCATCAATATACACAACAAAACCATGAACTGATGGGAACTTTGTTAGAAGCAATAGTCATAATTCAATTTATTCTTTAAGTGATAAGGATTCCATTACAATCTTAATTTTTTTTATTCATGATCTTAACTTTCCCATGACAATTAAAAATATAAAAACACTTTTTGATGATTTGTTAAATAAAATAAGTCTCAATTGCAACATAAGAATCACATTTTTAAGCTGAAAAAGAATTGCATATGATAACTAAACATGCATGCGAAAGCATGCAAATTACAACTTAATTTTGCCCTTCAAACTCTTGAAAAGGTAAAAATCAAGATGGTCAAATGCCTTTAACTTTTCTTTTACTTTTTCCCTGTTGAATGAGGACCATAACTTTATTATCTCTGCTTCCAAGGGGAGATTTAGCTGGTGCTCGAAGACATGACTTTATTAGGGAGATTAGGGGTTTCTGATGAAGGCTTATCCAGTGTGGGATGCAATTGAGACACTCATTTACAAGTAAAAGTTAGTAGAGCATAGTTACAGCCATTGTTAGAGGAAATATTCCTTTGGAAGTTAGACAAAATGGAAACTTGAGAGTAAGATTACGCAAAATAAACCAAGATTCAGAGCCTAATTGAATCTGTCAAGACAATCTCTAGACTTGCAGAGAACCAATTTATTCTAGGACTTCAAAACATCATTTACCTACAATAATCAGATGCCATCCAATAAATCCTAGTTAAAACTACTATTTTGTATTTCCAATGAGTTTATGACATACAAACTAATCACATAAGGATACTTGAAACTTTATAATGTCTTAAAATCTACTTACTGCCTGAATCAAGCATATGCTAATTGCTAGATACATATAGAAAATTTGAAACGAATAATGCAGCGAACAAGTTAAGGAGTCCAAACCTGACTGCAAGTGTTGTGCAAAGCCTATCCCAAAAATTCATGATGTCAAAACCAGAGAGGGCATTGGAACCACCTTCTCTGCCATTGAGAGTAAGAAGGTGGCCATAACCATTTGAATGAACAACACCATGAAGAAGATGAGTGTTGTCCTCAAACTGATGGTACACCCAGTCTTCAAGATTATCAGCAGTGGCAACACAGTTGCACAATTTGCATCTGTGAACATTGTATAATCAAAGCTAAGCTTCTATTATGAAATAAAACATTGGAATGTATGAAAAACATTTAAGGATCCTGACCTGGGTTGGGAGAGATGCAGCAGGTTTCCACATTTTGAACATGCTTTCTGGTACCCATCCAATGAGCTGCTATTGGCTCTAATTATGAAATGGTATCTCTTTCTGCAAACTGGATGCCCACTCCACCCTTCACCAAACAGATTCACAGTCAGAAATTTTATATTTTTTTGTACAATTGAATCAAGAGGAAGAGTAGATTCTATTAGTCATGTTTTTGTTCATTCATTGTATCCAACTCACTGAGTCAACTCAGTATCACTTGTTATATTTAATTAAATAAATATTTTTCATTAAATTTATTTATTAGATATTTTTGTCGTCTTGTCAATTTTGAATTGAAATTTGTAGTCTGTCTGGTTCAGATCAAAACTCGGTAATTCCGAGTCGCAAATTTGGAATATAATAATTTGAATCGGTGAACCGACTCACCAACGACTCGGCACTGATCGCAGTACACGGACCTGGTGGATCTGGTGACATCCTCCTCGACGATGTCAAGGGCGACGAAGACCGGCGTGCAGTCAAGGCCCTCGGTGAGGTCTCCGACGCGGAAGAGAATCTGCCACGTCAGCAAGCACGGGAAGAGGGAGGGAGGGAAGGTGGAACGCGCGTATTTCGCGAGGAAGCTCTGTACGCAGATCCGGAAAGGTTCGCCGGAGACGGCGTCTGCATCGGCGGCGTGTGGGAAGGAGAGGATGTCGTAGAGATCGGCAGTGACGCGCCTCTTCACGCGCTTTAACGGCCTGGTTTCGTTCACTACCATGGCAGTGGCGGTGATCTGATCGGTAAAGAAGGCGTCGTGTTTTGGTAGAATGGAAAGAGAGATTAAGGTTTCGATTTGGGTTTCGAATTTGGTTCCTTGTGTGTGTATTTACAGAGGAAAATTTGAATCTGAGGAAGGAGATCTGAAAGCAGAGACGAAGAAGGAGATGGAGGCTACGTTGCTGTTGGAATAGGATTAGGGTTTCTTTGATATGTCCATTATATTATATTTATATTTATTGCTTAATTCTATTTGTTATTGTTCAGTCTTAGGCGGTTCGGATTCTGTTTGACCGTTCGTTTTTTTCTTTAATTAGGAAATTTGAGAAAGAAAGGGGCACTGCTGGTAATTTTCGAAAATTGTCAGGGGTATAATCAGCATTTCAGCATTTTGTTTCTATTAATAAAACCATACCAATAAACTAGATTGTAGCTTCCTATAATTTAATTCTAAAAAAATGTCACAAATAATACACGAATTTTGACGAAATACTAAACTTAATATGCGAATTCTGAATTTTAACTCAATTTAGTACATATCGTTATTTCCACATAACTAACAGTTATAGAGGACTGACGTGGCTATTCAAAAGCTGACATGGCATGCTTACTATGACAAACTTGCTGACGTGGCAAGAAAGTAAACATTTTATCTTTTATGATAAATTACTAGAACTTATTCTTCTTCTTTGTTTCGGTGACAGGCAAATACAAATATTTTCTAGAAAATAATTAAGAATATGTCAAAACACGAGACACTTACGTCCTGTATAATAATAATTATTAAGTGGTTCCTTACTTATTTTTAGGGGTAATGACATATGGAGGCTTTTTTTTTTCAGCCCCACAACAAATAACGTACCTAAGTTAATAAACATAGTTTTTGAAGTGTCTACGCTTTTCTCCATCTATAAACGGTTGAAATGGCAATTATGCCCTTATAGTTGTTTTGTCACTAAACAGAGGCCAACATGCACGGTGGCAGCTTCACCTATGATCTATCTTTTTTTATATACAAGCTCTCCTTGACACAACCATTTCCTCATCCCATATTTCATTTTAGGGCAAATTGCGGATAATCCCTATGGGGTTACCACTAAAAGCATATACCCACCTTAAAATTTAAAGTTTGGCAAATAACCCCCTAAACTTGCCAATAGTGAATTCTGTTATGACACCGTTAGTTGTATATACGAAAAGAATAAAATATCCTTAAGTGATTTTTTCCTTGCAGCCAAATAGGCCCTTAAGTTCATTTAAATTAAAAAAAAACAAACAGGCCCTTAAGTTCTTCTTCTCCGTTGAATCGCCGGCGTCGCTCCATCTCCGGCGTCGCTCCAGCTCCATCTCCGGCGTCGCTCTCCGTCGCTCAAGCCCAACTCCGTTGATCTCCTCCAGCTCTGGCACCATCCCCGCTCACGATAACCACATGGTCTTGCTCGACCATCTCCATCTCCGGCGAGTTTCGCCCTCCGGCAAGCATGGCTGGCCAAGCTTCGATCCAGATCTGCTCCACCTCCATTGACCGAGTTTGACAGCCACCGCGACGACGACGTGGACTCACCTCCATCTACCGAGATCGACCCACGATCTCGGCCCTCCTCTTCACCTCCGAGGTCGTTCTTGACGGCGGTCGATCTGGTCGACCCTCCTCTTCGCCATATCGACGGCGAGTCTCCGCCCACCACGGCCACAACGGAGCTCGCCGACGACACACGATGAAGACGACACACAATCGAGCTTGAACGTGGTCCATATCCGATCTGCTTGTCCAGATCTGATCTCCACCACACACGGCTCACAGCGACGGCGATGGCGAATCGACGTCCTCCCCCTGATTCAGTAAAAATCCAATCCGCCATAGCTAGGGTTTTAAGTTTTGTAGATCATTGATTTTGTTCGATGTTGTTTGATTTTGTGTGTTTTTTTAACAATTGTTTGATTTTTGTTTGAATTAACAAATTTGAAATGATAGTTGTTGGTTTGGTTTTGGTTTTGTGTTGATTGAAAAATTTGGGTTTTTTTTTGTTCATGTTCATAGATCCGGCAATAAATACAGAATCCGGCGACTGGAAAATTCATATGATCGCCGGAATGTTCAATCAGTTCAAGAATAAGAGAAGAGTGGTAGTTTTGTCATTAAAAAAAATACACATCATGTGCATGGCACATGTTAGATTATGTTACAAATTTCATTCAACTTAACGGAAAAAATCATTATTGACAAGTTCATGGGGTTATTTGCCAAAGAAAAAAGTATAGGAGAGTTATTTGCTTTTAGTGGTAACCCCATATGGGTTATCCGCAATTTGTCCTTCATTTTATTCTTCTTCTACAATCAGTGTGTTTTCAAGATCACTCTCTTGGCACAACCATTTCCTCACCTCCATACTTCATTACTAATTAATTATACACAAAAAAATCAGAAGTAAAAACAGCCAATGACGAGGTGACACGTGGCTCACCAAGTCAAGTCCCGACACAAGGACGAGACCAATTCCGAGTTAAAGAATAAATTCGGTCTCGGGTCGGGTCAGAGTTGTGAACCAAAATTTTGGACAAGAAGCCAAGAGCACTCGTTAACATCAAAAAAGGTGGCAAGTGGAAACAAGAAAGTCATAGCTCAAGTGGCAAGAGCAACCTTACCTTAACCTAGAGGTCTAAGGTTTAAATCCCACTATGCACAATCAAAGTAGCATTTTTACTCTCATTTTTGGAGTGAGACCCACCATGAACTCCCAACCAATCAGACGTCGCCACGTCATCAAGTGAGTTGGGGCCTATAAATAGGATTTCCCACCAAAAGGTAAATGACACTTTTTCACTATTGAACTTGAAAAACACGAAAATCTCTCAACCGTTCTTCGTGTTCTTCCAGTTCTTCGTTGATCTTCGAACGTTCTTCGAATATCTTCGAATCTTCAAAGTTAAATACATACTTGTGTTTAGATCCTGATTCTCACGTCAAAGGCGGTCCTGTTAGGAAATGCCCTAGTGACCAATCATGTATGATTGTAATAGGACAATTCTTGTAATGTT